>BJCM01187287.1:0-10250 GCA_018326385.1 Flaveria bidentis
ACAGTGGCCAGTTGTGATTAGCCACTTACTTTACTCTTCACACCCCAAGCATTACCTATCCTGACTACATCAGTATTTAAATCCACATACAACACATAACACATACCATGCGCATATAAAACCGGTTAACTTTACAAAATTACCTGATGGCACGCAGCTACTCAGATTGGCATCCCATTCCCTTTCCGTCCCATTCTCAGTTTAAGTTAAGGTTTATTTTGAAAATTTACCCATTTCACTTAAACTTTGGCTCTGATACCAACTTGTAAGGCCCCGCTCTCGGGACGCTTGCAGCTGGTCAACCATTGCACATAAAACATACATTTAAAAATATTTTAAATAAACATTTGAAGTGGAAACATTCAAAAATGGCGTTTCATTTCATCATAAAATCTTTTGCAAAACAATGCATCGTTTGTTTGTTACAAAATTTCATGGTTTTATTAAATCACAAAAGCTTCATCTAAATAGATGCCATCCAAAAGAGCTGAGCAGTTGCCTCGTGCCATCCTCAGCAACATTACCTGCCAACTGGAAAATACATAAAAGTCAGCGTTGCTGAGTGAGTTCTAGTTTTATAATAAACATACTTTTTTTATTAAAACCATTCTTTACTTTAACGCGATCATACATCATACGTACACATAGATAATATCTTTATTATCTCTTTCGTTCATTAATTCATTTGTTTGTTATGACTTTACTTGCACATCGGATATCTCTCGTACCAATACCATATGCTACACCCCAAACAATTTAGCTACTGGGCCGAAGTCAATTAATGAACAGCTAAGCATATGCCACAATACTAGAGGTAAGCGGTAGAGGCACTACATGTTTGGTCGATCACAAAGAAGGACCCTGATATCCAATGCTGGCAAGACTTCTTTCATTCGTTCATTAATGCATGCATTCATCATCATATTCCTCTTTCATTCATTCATTAATGCATGCATTCATCATCATGTTCCTTTTTCATTATCTTCCATTTTACGTTACATAATACTTCGTTCATTCATTATCATAACACGTAAATTCATGGGGAAGATAAACATACATTATCATAAGGAACATACATACATAACATACATCATGTATAACCATGCAACATCATCCGCATTGGCTACAGTTCATCCGCATTTGCTATTGTTCATCCGCATTTACTATAGTTCATCCGCATTTGCTATAGTTCATCTGCATTTGTCATCCGCATTAGCCTAACTCATCCCCATTTCCCATACTTAGTCAAATGCTCATCCGCATTGACTCACTTCATCCGCATTGGCTTACCTTGCTCATCCGCATTTTCATACTTAGTCAAATGCTCATCCGCATTGACTCACTTCATGCACATTGGCTTACTTTGCTCATCCGCATTTCCATACTTAGTCAAATGCTCATCCGCATTGACTCACTTCATCCCTATTGACTTACTTTGCTCATCTACATTTCCATACTTAGTTAAATGCTCATCCGCATTGACTCACTTGATCCGCATTGGCTTACTTTGACTTCATCCGCATTTACTTCCCAATACTTAGGCAGATTTAGAAACCTATCAAGTGGATCTAAAACATCATTTTCAATTTCCATACACCCTTCATCATGTTCTAAGCTTAATTCGTACCCTCTAAGCCTTAGAAACACAATCATACATCATCAAGCATGAACATAGTCACACATCACATCATCGTACACACATTCAAGCATACGGGTCCGAAACCCAGTTTAATAAAATCATACATTCTTGCATTTCTAGCCCCACAATCAGTTAAAAACCAGTAAAAGAGGGGTTCTAGAACTCACCTTTGCAGCTTTTGAGTATGGCATCCACCAAACTCGTTTGCAAATTGAATCCAACTTCTTAGGAACCCACTAAAAACATACCCGAACACATACAAACAAGTATAAGCATAGACCCGAGGACATAACCGGTCGAGAACACCATAAAAGCATGAATTCTTACCATGAATTTGAATTCTTTCTTGTTCATCCTTCAAAACAGAGAACTTGCTGCTCTTTCTCTCTCTAAAACCCAAACATCAGAGGTGTATGTGATATACGGGCGGCCATACCACCTTTTACACCCACTTTTCAAACATTTTGTCCTTTTGGACACTTTTTACCCCTAGACTTGAGTTTTATTTATTTTCCTTCTTTTCTTTCACTTTATTCATTCTTTTCTTTGACTTTAAAATAACCAGGTTTTACATGGTTGAACCAGACTTTACTTTAACCTTTTCAAATTATTCATCCAGATTAACACAAGGCTTTTTACCTTTTGATTTTGAAGTGGCCCCCTTTAGTTTAGTGCCAGATTCATTAGGTTTACACGTGGAATCTGGATCACTTACAAGAGGAGTGGACACCACATGATCCTTGATTGGGTTGTTATTTATTGGCTTACTTTTGGCATTCATCAATGTCTCGTGTGGTGATGGAACCACTTTATAACCCAAACCCTCCCTATTGTTGCGTTCTCTTACTAAGTGTTGGACAAGGTGAGAAGAACTTGTCGAAATATGCAGTTTTTGTTTTAATGAATTTACTTCTACTTCCAAAACTGCTTTTTGTTTCTTAGTGTCTTCTAGGGAGTTTAGATAGAACTTAATGTCATTAGCTTGGTTAAAACCTACAACTTCGGTTTCCCTAAGTTGGTTGTTCAAAAGTTCTATCTTTTCTTTATAACTGTTCTCATTTTGTTTTAGAATTCTATTTGCTTTTGTGCACAGTTGTAAATCATTTACTAAGCTATCACTGTGATCTAATAATCTAGCAAATTTTAAGTCTATGATTTCTCTAAATTTATTACATTCAATGCATGAATGACGATCAAATAATTGGTCTTTGGTACTTGCCTGAGAGGGTGCGGTTGAATCAACCATCAAAGCAGAGTCTGACTTTTCTGGTTCTGGTGATTCTGAACATTTTGTGCTTGTCCCTTCTTCAGACAGGTGATCGACCACGTTTGTAGTTTCTTTAGTATTTTACATCGCGAGTTCCACTGCAATATCACCTTTGCTTGCTGAGTCATCATCTAAGTCCTCAACACTAGCTATGTTGGATTCTCCTGGAGACACAAACCGAAAGCTCCAATCTTGTCCTTCGTCATCCTGAGCGGTCAAGGCTTTAGGATCCTTGTTCGATGAAGTAGGACTACTTGTGGGTTTATCCTGACGATTGAAGGATGAAAATGGATTCCCATTTCTCGTATTCTTGGGCTTCACACATTCACGTTTGATGTGCCCCTTTTCCCCACAGTTGAAGCAGGTAACTTTGGTCTTGTCAAAACCAAAAGTTGTGTCCTTAGTAGCAATCAAGTTCTGTCCGATCTTCTTGACAAACTTCTTGGCTCTCCGGATAGCACTTGCTAAGGCCCACATTATGTCCATTCTTTCCAGCTCTGTTTCGTCTACCTGCTCATAGTCCTCAACTGCTAGATGGCAGTTCCCAATTCTCCCAGCAACTAGCCCGTCATAGGAGTGGACCACAGCTGCTAAGAGATCCATGTGCTCCTTTGCTACCTCTACTATCACATTCCCAAGATTCCCAGTCTTCAGTTTTAGAGCATTGGCTTCAGGTGCTATGTATTGGGTACTAGACAACCCTGACGTGTCAGATCCTGAAGTAGTGGCTTAAGATGGACCAGTTGAACTCGACACAAATGTCGTTTGTAGTGGCACTCCAGACGTTTTGGCTTGTGGAGTTGAGTTGTACAGTGTCGGATTTTGATCATATGAAGACTTTTGGGCCCTGTACTTCATCCTCAACTCTTCCTCTCTCAGCTTCAGAATGAAATCATTGATATCTAACTTCGCCAGCATATCATTCTGTCTAAGGTTGGAGACAAAAGAAACCCACATCTCTGGCAACCCATCTGCAAAGTTCGACACCTTGTCTTCCATAGACATTGTGACTCCATGAGTGTGCAGCTCACTCATTAAGTGGTAGAAGAGATCGATTACGTCATCCAAGCTCTCCTTACCCATTGACCAGAAGTTGTCGAACTCCTTCTTCAAAGCTTTAGCCTTTAGAGCTTTTAATGATGCATTCCCATCATACTGTTTTTCCAATGCATCCCACATCTTCTTTGCTTTCTTGTTCTTAGAAAATTGATGGAGGATGTCCTTAGGAATTGACTGAGTTAGCAATGCATAAACTTTCTTCTCAACATTGTACTTTACCTTTTGTCCATCAGTCATGCCACCTAATGTAAGTTTGACTCCATCTGCATCTGCAGGCATGCTATACCCTGTCTCTATCGAATCCCACAGATTAGGATCTACTCCATTCAAGTAGATCTCGAATATTTGCTTCCATTGTGGGTAATCATCTAACGTGATTAGCTTAGGGGGTTTGTTATGATTCCCCACTACATTTTCCAGAAGCAATAGATTCCGGATCCTTGAATCCCTCCCTGTGGTGACGCTGAATATTGATCCTCCATTACTATCAACTATAAACTTTGGAACAAACTGTTTTACTTGTGCGAATGAAGGTGCGCGATTTGCACAATTCGTGCGATTGAACAATGCAAATGGCTCAAACGTGCGAATGAACCAATGCGGATGAATCAATCGTGCAAATGGACAGGTGGGGATGAACAATGCGAATAGGCAGCTCAGTCATACGAATGGATGTACGAATGAGTCCAATCGTGCGTATGAAGGATGCAGATGAATTCAGTCGTGTGATTGAGTCAATCGTGCGGATGAATTCAGTCGTGCGATTGAGTCAATCGTGCGACTGAAGCTGTTGGCATTTGAGAATTCGAAGGTTTAAGGTATTTTAGACGCAAAAACACGAATTTCTCACTAACCCTAATTGTTGTATGCTGGAAAATGTTAACTTTTTGACCTGGAGACATCTAAAACACTGTTTGACACAAAAAGATTGCGTTTTGAGTGAAAAACACAATGTTTATATCAAAACAATTGAATCACACGTAAATCAAGAGCCAAAGTTCTGATACCACTTGTTAGGACCATGTACGGGACGAAGTACTAATTGATTTATGTGTATACCAACTCAAATAGTGTGGAATCCTATTTGATTAGCGATCCAATCAGTGATAATGCACGTAGAGTCGATCTTAGATTGAATCTAAACGTTAAGAACAATTGCAAACCGATTTAGTGCGATCTATGAACTTGAAACAGGTTCTAAGAAGTCTCTAGACGGCTAGGGTACGATTTAGTATGTAGGTATTCGAAGTGTTACGTTTTTCCACGAATTAAGCGGTATTTATATGTTAGGGTTTCTTGTTCGTGCAACTGAACCATTAGCATGGTTCAGTCGTGCGACTAAGTCATGCAGTTGATCCATTCTCACGACTGAGTGTTCAGTCGTGCGACTTAGTCAATCTCATGTTACAATCGTGTGACAGATCCAGTCTCCTAGTTCAGTCGTTTGACTGGTTCATTAGCATGAAGTTGTTCATGCGTATGGTACATTAGCATGGGCTATTCGCATGAAAACTTCATATGACTAAGTTTGAATATGTTTCTCAATCATTACTTTACTAATATCTATTCAAATAACCACAAACCTATATAGTTAGTTCAATATGCGTTATCAAACATTAAGAAATGAAATATTTAACATTATAAGCATAACCATAAAATATATTTCATTCAGTACCCATTCTATTACATATAAGAAAGACATGAAAGATATTTTACATTTGAGATCCTAAACTAGGTACACATGTATCTACCCTATATTAGGAGTAAATCACCATTTTTCTCTTTGTTGAACAATGTGCAGTCAATAACCCCTCTGCGAAAACCATGTTTCACCAGATGAGTAGAGAGTTTCTCATACCAGGCTCGAGGAGCTTGATGAAGCCCGTATAGATCCTTGTCCAGTTTATAAACTCTATCATGATGATAAGGATCCTCAAATCCTTTAGGTTGACTGACGTACACCATTTCACGGATTTCACCATGAAGGAAGGAACTTTTCACATCTAATTAATAAACTTTGATCTTCATGTAGGATGCATAGGCTAAGAAGATACAAATTGCTTCCATCCTTGGCACATGTGCAAACACTTCATTGTAGTCAATGCCTTCGACTTGTCTAAACCCTTGAACAACAAGCCGAGCCTTGTTTCTGATTATAACCCCTTGTTCATCTTACTTACACTTAAGAACTCATTTACTGCAAATAACCTTTGCACCTTTTGGTCTGTCCACAAGAGTCCATACTCCTAACTTCTTAAACTGACGGAGTTCTTCTTGCATAGCACTAACCCATGCCTCGTCGTTTAAGGATTCACATACATATTTTGGCTCAAATTGAGACACAAGACATCGATAAGCACCATCGTGTAGATAACCTTTTTCCATGACTGCGGCATAATCAGCTGAGTATAGCTCATTTTGTGTCTGAACTCCCAATAGAATATACTCGATGATGTTGTCCAAGGGATGATGCACATTAACTCGAGTTCCGGGAGTGGTGGGAACAACTACCTAATTATCCAGATTTTGCATCCCAGGTTTAGTTGCTATGGTTGTTGGTGTATGTGGTTCAGAATTTCTAGTGGCATCAAGATTAGATGCTTGTGTACTTTCAGTAGTGGGCACCTGTTCCTCCTGGTCCACATGTGCACTCTCAACTGCTTCGTCTTTAGAGGAAGAGTCACTTACCTCAAGCTCTCCCCCTGAAGGAGTAGAAGTATCATCTAATGGACCTGATGATGTCGAGTCTAATGTAGGAGTATTTAGAGTATCGTACATCATTCGAGCAGATAACTCATCATCATCAGGATGAGAAAGAGCTAGATTGAAGGACTTGAAAAATCCATCATAGTCAAAGAAGAAGGAAGGTCCTTTGCCAGCATGGGGGTGGTGTATCTTTGGATATCAACATTGCACCACACTTCTACCTGACCCGTTGAGTTGTTATAAACTCTCTTGTCTAGTACAATATATCCAAGAAAGATACCTTCTTCTGCCTTCTCACTAAACTTCTAAGTCTGAATTTTCTTTAACAACATGCACGATGCTCCAAATGGTTCTAGATACTCCAAGTTGGGTTTACATCACTAGAGAAATTCATAACATGTTTTTCCATGACGTTTGACCACTAAGACTCAATTGAGAGTATAACATGCATTAGCCACTGCCTCATTCTAGAATTGAATAGGCAGTTTAGAATCAGCTAACATTGTCCTTGTTGTCTCTATCAAGCTCTGATTCTTTCTTTCAGCAACCCTATTCATCTGTGGAGTGTAGGCAGAAGTAAATTGATGAACAATTACTTTCTCTCGACAGAATGCCTCCATCCACTGATTCTTGAACTCTCTTCCATTGTCTGATCGAATCTTTCTTACTTTCATCTTGTAGAGTGATTACAATGTAGTGACTAGAAGCTTGAATGATTCAAATGTCTCTGACTTGGCTTTCAAAACATCACCCAAGTGAATTTTGAGTAATCATTAGTTACTACAAAGTAGTACCAATCACGAGTAATGTTCTTTGTGCTGGCTGGTCTAAACAGATCCTTGTGTAGAAGCTCGAGAGGAATGTCGATAGAATTGAGTTTCTTTTATTTGTGAGATTTCGTGGTCTGTTTCCCTTTCTTACATGCTACGCAGAAATTTGGGAGCTGGAAATTCTTGACTATAACTCCATACAACAGATCATTTTGAACCAAATGATTCATCTTCTTGGGATTAATGTGTCCCATTCTCCTATGCTAGGAGACTGAATCCCTCTCTGTTGCCTTTGACAAGAAGCACTACACAGTAGACTCGGTTGTGGAGGCTCTTCATAGATCCAAGACTATAGAAGGATCTTCCTTCAATAGTTTGAGGAAAGTTGTGATGTGGAGTTGAGTTTGGTCATGGTTTAAAATATGTCCGGTTAGGTGAAGACTCTTTCGTTTTAGATGTTTCACCTTTTTTAACAAATTTAATTATTTTGACAGTTTGAACATCTTTCACTTTCATTTTATTTGGATTTTGATGATTAACACATTTAAGGTTCACTGGATTAGATCTTTTAGGTTCTGAAATAGACGTTTGTGAACCTGACACTAATTTAACCGTTTCAATTTTTTCACCCAAATCCTCAACATGTACCTTATCTATTGATCCCAAAGTAGAATCCTTCTGTTTAGTAACAGATTTCGAAGGTTTACCCGTAGAATCTGGATCACTGACTAGAGGAGTAGAAACTACATGATCCTTTACCGGGCTATTATTAATTGGTCTACATTTAGTGTTCAAATGGATTTCAAGTGGTGGCGATACTACCTTATAACCCAAACTTTCCTCGGTATTTCGTTCTTTCACTAGGTTCTAAACTATGTGAGAAGAACTTGCCAAACTATGCAGTTTTTGTTTTAATGATTCAACTTTGACTTGCAAAATAGCTTTTTCCTTTTTAGTTTCCTCCAAAGAATTTAAATAGAACTTGATATCATTTGATTGATTTAAGGCAACAACCTCGGTTTCCCTTAGATGTTTCCGCAACAGTTCTATCTTTTCTTTGAAGTTGCACTGATTTTGTTTTAAAACACGATTTGTTTCAGTGCAGAGTTATAAATCATTAACTAGATTATCATTATGTTCTAATATCCTAGAAAATTTTAAATCAATGCTTTCCCTAAATTATCATATTCACTACATGCATGTTTTTCAAATAATTCATCTTTAGAACATACTTGTGTAGAACTAAACGAATTAGCCATCAAAGCAATGTCAGACTCTTCGATGACTGGAGATTCTGAATTTGCAGCACTGAGCTCTTCTTCAACCAAATGATCAACAACAATCAAAGCTTCTTCGATATCTGAAAGTAAATGCTCAACTACGATGTCTCCTTCACTTACAGATCCATCATCTAATGTATCAACTAAGGCAATGTTTGATTCACCCTGAGAAACGAATCGGAAGGACCAGTCTTGTCCTTCATCACCTTGAGCAACCAAAGCCTTAGACTCTTTACATGAAGATGGAGCTCCAATCTTATCCTTGTCTTGTTGGTCGGATTTAAGAAAAGGATTTCCATTTTCAGTCTTCTTTGGCTTTACGCACTCATGTTTGAAGCATCCTTTTTCACCACAATTAAAACACGTGACTTTGGTTTTCTCAAATCCAAATGTCGTATCTTTCATTACAACCAAATTTTGTCCTGTCATTTTCACAAACTTCTTGGCTTTTCTAACAGCACTAGCCAAGGCCCACATAATATCCATGCATTCTAGCTCTGTTTCATTAACTTGCTTGTAGCCCTCATCAACAAGATCTTAGTTTCCGATCTTACTAGCAACTAATCCATCATGACTGGGTTGAGTAAGATTGATATTCTTACTGTGAATCGAATATGGTAATCAAGTCAATGATTGAATGGCGGAAACAAACAATCAAAGAACATTAAATGCAAGAAAAATACTCATAAATGCAGACAATACTCATAGAAAAATACTCTGTCTATCAGCCATCACCTCAGGTACGAGGTTATCTATTCTATTTATTGTTAGACAAGATGCCTTTACAAAATGACTAAACTACCCCTGAGCTATTACATCAAAACCTAGTCTAAGTCTTGATCCGCATCTTTTCTTGTTCATCCGCATTGACAAATGCGGATGAGTTAACTTTTTCAGCATTTCTTCACTGGATCATCCGCATTAGTATGTTCGTCATCCGCATTGGTTAATACGGATGAAAAAAATACTTATGCGCATTTTTTCGGTCATCCGCATTTGTCAAATGCGAATGAGCAAAGTGTTGTCCGCATTAACTTTTAGTCTTCCGCATTAGTCAGTGCGGAAGAGTAAATACTTGTCCGCATTAGTATTATGTCTTCCACATTATTCAATGCGGAAGAGTAAATATTTGTCTGCATTAGCATTATGTCTTCCACATTAACAAATGCGGAAGACAACACTTGTTCTTTTCCTTAGCAGAATTTCATCCGCATTTCTTCTTGGACTTGAGCGATTCCAGCAGAGCAATCATCAAATCACCCATTGAGTTGGCATGTATGATCCTTTCAGGGTGCAACAATACTCCCCCTAAGGATTATACAGCCTAGTTTTCCTTAATGTTTGGGAGGTGATTGATGTTGTGATGATTCAGGTGGGTCTTCTGGTGGAGTAAAAGGTGCTGCTTGTCTTGGATCCAAATTTTCCTTGATCATGTTGATAAAATCTTGAGCATTTGACAATTTGTCCTTGCTTAGTACATGAATCTTCATTCTGCTTATATCATGAATGGCTTCAATTGGTAGTTTCTT
>BJCM01187356.1:0-15013 GCA_018326385.1 Flaveria bidentis
ATTGTCTCTTGGTTTGCTGTTATTTATCCTTCCATCAAGAACGTGCTCGGATGTTTACCGATCCAGCCGACTTCACAATTGGTATCAGAGCCAGGTTACTGCTGGAATGATCTAACAATCATTCTAGCAACCCGAGCTCTTGATTTCTGGATCAAATTTCAGATCTTGACGTTAAACCCACTTCGTGTTCTTCGTGTTTTGCTCAGATCTGGTTACGTGTGTAGTGTCTATGTTAAAATCAAACTCGAAACCACATTCCAATCATCCCTGCGAATCTTATGTGTCTATGTTGGTTCGAATTTTACATGAAACGAACCAACATAGACATCATAAGATTTGCAGGGATGATTGGAACGTGGTTTCGAGTTCGATTTTAACATAGACACTACACACGTAACCAGATATGAGCAAAACACGAAGAACACGAAGTGGGTTTAACGTCAAGATCTGAAATTTGATCCAGAAATCAAGAGCTTGGGTTGCTAGAATGATTGTTAGATCATTCCAGCAGTAACCTGGCTTTGATACCAATTGTGAAGTCGGCTGGATCGGTAAACATCCGAGCACGTTCTTGATGGAAGGATAAATAACAGCAAACCAAGAGACAATCAATAATACGAACTATAATTGAATGGTTTCATTGATAAAACCTAACGATAACAAGCTCGTTACAACATAAGAATCAAGACTCTTGGCAAGGGGAAGATCGAGCTTGATCTCCCCTCTCATCCGGCAGCCCTAGGCTCCGGGCAGACTCCTCTCAAAAACCCCTCTCTCTCTACACATTGAAACTGGTATATATAGGCCTCGGCCCATGTTAGATGCGACTGGGCCCATTCGTGCGATTGGACCATGCGTATGGTTCAATCGTACGACTGGACCATGCGTATGGTTCAATCGTACGACTGGACCATACTTATGGTTCAGTCTTACGAATGTCCCAATCGCATCTCTCAGTCGCACGACTAGTCCATTAGCATGGCTCAGTCGTACAACTGAGTCTCATTCGCATATGCTCCTGCGAATGACCTAGTTTCATGTGTTTACAACATATCAGGTGTATTACATTAAGCCTAGACTATTCGTCAAGCGATGGACACACTATATATGACTATATGCTCCAACAATGACTTCATCCTGAAATTAAGGGAAGAGGAACTGAGGATGAAATACAGGTCACAGAAAGGATCCTATGATCAGAATCATTCACTCTATAAATCAACTTCCACTTCAACAAGTTCAGGAGCACCTCTTTAAACGGCATTTGTGTCTAGTTCAACCGCTACAGCTTCAGGATTTGAAACGTCAGGGTCATCTAGTACCCAATATATCACTTCGGAAGCAAATGCTACAAAGTTGAAAACTGAGAATCTCGGGAATATTACTGTTGAGGTTGTAAAGGAGCATATGGACCTTTTAGCTGCAGTTGTTCATTCTTATGATGGTCTAGTTGCAGGAAAGATTGGAAATTGTCATCCGGCTAATAAGGATTATGAGCAGGTGGACGAGAATGAATTAGAAAGAATGGACATTATGTGGGTGTTGGTAAGTGTTGTTCGAAGGGCTAAGAAGTTCGTGAAGAAGACAAGACAAAACTTGATAGACACAAAGGATACAACTTTTGGTTTTGACAAAATCAAAGTTACCTGTTTTAACTGTGGAGAAAAGGGGCACTTCAAACGTGAATGTGTAAAGCCCAAGAAGACAGGTAACGGGAATCCTTTCTCATCATTCAACCGTAAAGACAAACCCACTAGTGGAGTTGCCTCATCAAACAAAGACACAAAGGCTTTGACTTCACAAGATGACAAAGGTCAAGATTGGACCTTTCGTTTTGTATCTCCGGATGAGTCAAACATTGCAAATGTCGAGGGTTTGGATGATGACATTGCTAGTGAAGGTGATATCGTAGTTGAACTAGTGATGTCAGATCATGAAGATACTGCAAATATGGTCAATCATGTGACTGAAGAAGATCTAAGAATTCCATGTTCAGAATCTCCAGGATCTGAAGAGTCAAATTTTGCACTGATGGCGGATTCAACCGAATCTTCACAGGTAAGTACCACAGACCAACTTTTTGATAATCATGCTTGTAGTAAATGTTTCAAATTTAGAGAAAGCATAGATTTAAAATTTTCTAGGTTATTAGACTACAATGATAGCTTAGTAAATGACTTACAACTGTGCACAGAAGCTAATCGAATTTTAAAACAAAATAAGCACAGTTATAAAAAGAAAATAAAATTTTTAAGTAAACAACTAAAGGAAACCGAAGTTGTTGCTTTTAATCAAGAAAATGACATAAAGTTTTATTTAAACTCCCTAAAAGAAGCTAAGAAAGAAAAATCAATTTTGGAAGTCGAAGTAAATTCATTAAAACAAAAACTGCACAACTGGACCAGTTCTTCTCACATAGTTCAACACTTAGTGAGAGAACGAAATAACAGGAGGGGTTGGTTTATAAAGTGGTACCACCACCACATGAGATAGTGTTTTATGCTAAATGTACACCACTAAATAACAATCCTATTAAGGATCATGTGGTGTCCACTCCTCTAGTTAGTGACCCAGACTCCACAAGTAAACCAGTGGAATCTGTCACTAAACAGAAGGAGGCTACTTTGAAGTCTAAAGGTAAGATGCCTATTGTAAATTTGGAAGAACAGTTTGAAAAGGTTAATGTCAAGTCAGGGACAAACATGTCTATTTCTGAACCCAAAACGACCAAACAAATTAACCAACAACGAGCTCCATGTCAAAGTCCAAATAAACAAAAGGCTAAAGATGTTAAAAATGTTCAAACAATTAATTTTGTTAAAGAAATTAAAACATCTAAACAAGAAGTGTCCAAACCCAACCAGACAAAAGTCACATCGATATCACACACTTCCCCACTGAGACTATTTTCCCAACATGTAGAAGGCAGATCTTACTACAACTATGGAAAGAGAGGACATGTCGCTTCTAAGTGTCCTTATTCTCAAACACAAAGAAGGAAAATTGAACTTAATGATACTAAACCAAGTTCTTTAAACAGGAGGTCAATTACTCCACCAAAAAGAACCTATGGACATAAAGTTCAAACCATAAGGCAATCGTCTGTTTATCATAAACAGGCCTTACACAAAACTGGCTTATGGAAAGAAAAGTCAAGTCAAATGTTTGATAATGAGAACACAAAGAATAACGATATGCCCTCACTCTCAAATGGACAATGGGTAGAGTTCATGATGTGTGATTCCTCTGGGTCACCCAAGCCAGTTAAGGCTTGGGTCCCTAACCTAAACTAATCATTTCCTTTAAATGTGCAGGGTGTCCGTTATAGTGCTTCTACAAATACCTGGATCATTGATAGTGGGGCATCAAGGCACATGACTGGATACCTGTCTCTCCTATCAAATGTCAAACAAATTAAAAGGGGACATGTTTCCTTTGCTGGAAATAAAGGAGGATATATCACAGCACAAGGCGAAGTGGGAAACAAGAAAGTCAAGTATGACAAGGTCAACTACATTCAACAATTACAAAATAACTTGCTTTCTGTATCCCAGATTTGTGACAAAGGATTCAAGGTAGTCTTTGACAACAAGAAGTGCTATGTGTTGAAGAAGGAGCATGAAATACCGGAGGATCAAGTCTTAATGTCAGCTTCAAGATATAATGATTTATATGTCTTGGACCTATCAAAGGCCTCCATAACCGATCATCAAGTACAATGCTTCTTGTCAAAGGCAACAAAGAAATACTACATCTCCTAGCATAGAAGAATGAGACATATTAATCCACAGAAGATGAATCACTTTATCCAAAATGATCTAGTGCGTGGAGTAAATGTTAAGAACTTTACTGGATTTTTGTGTCGTGTGTAAGAAAGGGAAACAAACAAAGAAGTCTCATAAGGAAAATAAAGTTCATTCAATTGACCTACCTCTTGAGCTGCTTCCCATGGATCTGTTTGGGCCAGTTAGTACAAAGAGCATTGCTGGCGATTTGTACTGTTATGTAGTTACAGATGATTACTCAAGATTTTCTTGGGTGATGTTTCTGAAATCCAAATCAGAAACATTTGAATCATTCAAAGAGTTGGTAACTACCTTGGAGTCACTTTACAAAATGAAGGTAAGGAAAGTTCGCTCAGACAACGACACCGAGTTCAAGAATCAATGGATGGAGGCATTCTGCAAAGAAAAATGAAATGTGCATCAGTTCAAATCTGCCTACACCCCTCAAATGAATGGCGTTGCTGAGAGAAATAATCGTAGCTTGATAGAGACAGCCCGGACGATGCTAGCAGACTCGAAACTGTCTATCCAATTTTGGAACAAGGTAGTAGCTAACGCATGTTACACCCTAAATCGAGTCCTGGTGGTCAAACGTCATGGTAAAATGTGTTACGAGTTACTCCAACGACGTAAACCTAATCTAGAGTACCTCGAACCGTTTGGCGCACTATGTACGTTGCTGAAGAAAACTCAGTCAGGGAAGTTCAGCAAGAAAGCCAAAGAAGGAATTTTTCTAGGATACGATATACCGAATAATAGAGTTTACAACAACTCAACGGGTTAAGTAGAAGTGTGGTGCAATGTCGATGTTCAGAGATACACCACCCCTCTTGCTGGAAAAGGGCCCTCCTTCTTTTTCGACTATGATGGATTCTTTAAATCCTTCAACATCCCTCTCTTCCCTCCCGAGGATGAGTTATCGACCAGAATGTTGTATGATGTGTCAAGCCAACCATTACTAGACCCGACAACCTCAGCTTCACAAGGTGAGTCTTCTAGTTCTTCAGGGGAGCACTTGAGGTAAGTGACTCCTCCTCTGATGATGAAGACATGGAAAATGTTCAGGTGGATCAAGGGGAATAGGTTTCGACTACTGTGAGTACACAAGCATCTGATGTTGATGCCTTTGACACTTCGGAACCTCACACTCCCACTGCCTCAGATACTGAAACTGGTGTTTACAATCTGAATAATAAGGTAGTTGTCCCTACCACTCCTGGATCACGACTGAATGTTTATCATCCTTTGGACAATGTCATTGGAGATGTTAGATTAGGAGTACAGACTAGAAATCAGCTATACTCAGTTGATTATGCCTCGGTAATGGAAAAGGGTTATCTTAATTATGGTGCGCATCGATGTTTTGTTTCTCAATTTGAGCCAAAATATGTCAGTGAAGCTCTAAACGATGAGGCATGGGTCTGTGCCATGCAAGTGGAACTTCTTCAATTCAAGAAGTTAGGAGTATGGACACTGGTAGATAGACCAAAAGTTGCTAAGGTGATTGGTACCAAATGGGTCTTGAAATGCAAGAAAGATGACCAAAGGGTCATAATAAGAAACAAGGCTCGACTTGTAGTTCAAGGATTTCGACAAGTCGAGGGTATTGATTACAATGAAGTGTTTGCACCTGTGGCAAGAATGGAAGCAATTAGTATCTTCCTAGCCTATGCATCTTACATGAAGATTAAAGTTTATCAATTAGATATAAAGAGTGCATTACTTCATGGTGAATTCCGTGAGACAGTGTACGTTAGTCAACCTAAAGGATTTGAGGATCCGTATCATCGTGACAGATTTTACAAACTAGATAAGGCTCTCTACGGGCTCCATCAAGCCCCAAGAGCATGGTATGAGAAGTTCTCGACTCATCTGGTGAAACACGACTTTTGTAGAGGAGTGATTGACTGTATACTGTTCATCAAAGAAGAGGATGGTGACTTACTATTAGTTCAGATCTATGTTAATGACATAATCTTCGATTCCAAAAATGAAGCATTATGTAAAGAATTTGAAGCAGTAATCAAAGCTGAATTTGAGATGAGTGCCATGGGAGAGATGATGTTCTTTTTTGGGTTACAGGTGGATCAGACACCAAAGGGGATATTTCTACTTTAGACCAAGTTTGTAGGCGATATTCTCAGTCGGTTCGATATGGAGAATGCTTCGGCAGCTAGGACTCCACTGGCTACAAACCACAATGTGGCACACGACAAAAATGTTGATCTCGTGGATGTCACCATGTACCGAGGAATGATCGGATCCCTCATGTACCTCACTGCCTCACGACCTGATATCATGTACGCGACGTGTCTCTACTCCAGATATCAGGTGAAACCGAAAGTCAACCATCTCATAGGAGTCAAAAGGATATTTCGTTATCTGAAGGATACTCCAACACTCGGGTTATGGTATCCTCATGTCGATGACTTTGAGCTTACAGCGTATAGCGATTCAGATTATGGCGGCTGCAAAATGAATTATAAGTCAACATCAGCAGGGTGTCAATTCTTTGGGAGAAGATTAGTCACGTGGTAGTGTAAGAAGCAGACATCGGTTGCTCTGTCAACTTGTGAAGCTGAATACGTTGCTGCTGCAAGCTACTATTCACAAATCATCTGGATTTAACAAGAAATGCGGGACCACGGTTTGAAATTCTCTAACACTCCTATATTTGTTGATAATTCTACTGCTATAGTCGTAACTAAAAATCATGTCCAACATCCTAAGACCAAACACACCGGAATTAAATATCACTTTATACGTGATTGTTTTGAAAATAATTTAATCGATGTTGTTAAATTTAATACGGACTTTCATCGCGCTGACCTCTACACAAAAGCTTTTGATAAATCAAGATTTTTATATCTGTTAGAGGTCAACAGCGTGAAAAAGAAATGTGAAGTGATTCCAGAAGATGACAGTACATAGTCCGACGAGTAGAGTCAAATTTTATTTTATTTTATTTCTATTTTATTTTATTTCTTCGCCTATTAAAATTCTAAACGAAAAAACATTTTTGGTTTTAGAATTTTAGGGGGAGAATAGGTTAATTAACATAGTACTTTTATTTTTATTTAATTATTTAAAAAAACGAGCGAGGAGGACAACTTAGCTAAAAGGAAAGAAACCAAATCTGCAATACTGATTCAACGAATTTAGAAAATGATAGTACACAGGGAACAAATCATTTGGTACTTTAAAAGGTTTAACTATGTATGATGCAAAATTCAAAGTTAAGTCTGAATAGTCAAAGCAAAATAAAAGAAAAAATGATAGCAAAACTAGTAGGCTACCAAGGTAACATAGAGAAAGTAGACCTAGAGGCTGTTAGTTCATTATATGATGTGTCAGTAGATTAAACACAATAGAAAAGTAGACCTCATTGGTGGTTCCAATTACAAACTAAGTTGTTCAACCTGCTGTGGATTCTCATCTTATCCTTGGTTAACAGAATCAACATTGTTTCAATAAGGGGTGAAGAGCAAAATAAACGCTACATATGTGTGCGGACGACCACAAAATATGAGCAAAGCACATGAAAAATGCATAAAGCAATCCAGCTAATAACTTATGTTGTTGGTGCGATATGTGCAAAAAGAAAAATAATTGCTCAAACAAGAAGATAGGTTGTATGCCTCTCTTCTGTGCGGTGGCACTGACCTAAGGATAAGCATAACCTAAATATTCTAGAATTCATTGTTATTTGCGTCTCTCTATTGTGCGATGGCACTGACCTGAGGCTTAGCATCTCTTTGAAAGCTCTTAGAATAGTTTCTTCTTGTAAAATACCCGTAGACCGCTCAAAAATCTCCTAAGGAACGTTGATTACCATATAAGTGTGGGATCCACAAATGGTTGTTGAATAATTAAACCTTAACTCATCACTAGTGTGTGTCAAAAGTTTGTGCATGGATTTTAAAAGGACAAGTATACTGACAATCATCGTGAGATGCAGTTCTTGAAAGTCAAAATCATTGTGTGCATCTTGTAGCTCTAGTATGATTTTCTAAAATTTCTATTGACTATTAGTGAAAACAAGGATCAAGCATCAAAATTGTTTATTAAAATGTCTCAAGTGAGTCTGATATACCTGTATGATTCCAAAATGAATCATACCAGAAATGATAAACTGGAATTGAAGCTGAGTTGTCCATGAAGTAAAATCAATTAGAATTATTCTAATAGGTCGTATTTCATCTCTAATAAAAAATACAAAAATATGTCTTGTCATTGTTCTTAATTTTAAAGTGAAACCTAATCGCACGACTGAAGGTGATCGACTGAGCCAATCGCACGACTAAGCTCCAGTCGCACGAATGAAGAGTAAGAATGGATCCAGTCGCCCGACTGAAGACAGAATCAATATAAATAGGGCTAAAGTCGGTCGCATATCTTTATCACCCCTCAATCACCCTAAAATCGCCCGAATGCAAAGACACTTCCAAAATTTGATTAAGTCGATTTCTGACCATTGTTTTGTTACTGACGAGTTGTTACATCATCTGCAGGTAATGAATGATCCAAATCGCACAAAATGCACGGTGAAAACAAACCCTAACAGACCCAAATTGTTTAAAATCAAGAAATAAGTCATAACCAACAAACAAACCATATAAACGTGCTAATTGGTTAAAATGAAAGATATAATGTGACAATTAGGGTTCCTGCGAGTCTAAAGAGTCTAAACACAACGTTTAATTTCCGGTTTTGACCTAGATTCAGGGTTAAAGTGTCGAACAGAGAGGTATGCGACTTGTCACTACGAATGAACTTCAATTGCACGATTGAACTGGGCGTATGATTCAATCGGCCAAATGAACTAGGCGTATGAGAAAAATCGCACGATTGAATTCAGCCGCATGCTCAGTCGCCCGATTAAACTCAACCACATGCTCAATCGCCCGATTGAAGTAAGTCGCATACTCAATCAACCAACTAAACTAAGTCGTGTGGTTCAATCGCACGATTGAACCAGACTGATTTCAAAATCAGGTTAAGTTTCAAGTGTTTATGTTATGAATTTATCTAAAGTTTATGTATCTTATGTTACAGAATCATTGAAGAAAGGTGGACTACAAAACACCAAGCACAACATATGTGCCCACCTTGATCCTACATCCCGGAACGTTGCTGAGTTCTCAGGGATTATAGCTTTTCTACGCCGATCATGGATCTTCAAAGCTATCTCGACTCCGTGCACACCTTACAGGTCCATTCAGAAGTCTTTCTGGGAGAGTGCAAGGGTAGACAGATCAGTTGAGCCCTATTGTATCCGGAGCTCTATCTTGGGTTATGAGATAGTGGTTACTGAGGAGGATTTGAGAGGGGTCTAAGGCTTGGGTGAGGATGGAAACCACCCAACTAAGCTACATCCCCTGACTGTCCGGGGATGCTTCATGAGGATCAAGTACTTCGGCGACTTAAATGCCGGGGTGCGGAACAAGAGTAACATGTGCCCTCAACTTAAGTATCTGGCACATGTGATCCTGAAGTGCATAGCCTCCAAGCGTGGAGGATTTGATGACCTCTCTGACCAAATCTAGAATGCTTATGTTGCACAGGTACTGAACCATCTGTTTCGTTTCTCCCACATGATTTTCTCCTACCTAATTGAGAACTTAGAGGCCAAAGGCAAAGAAGGCTTCTACATGTACCCCCGATTCCTACAGATGATCATTGACGAGAAGCTTCCTTCGCTGCCTAAGGAGAGTCATGATGCAGTCTCTCTCGAGGTCAAGGATGACACCACCCTCGGGAGGATGAAGGTCTACCGGGGCAAGCAGGTGAAGCCCCCGGTGAGCAGGTTGTTCAGCCATCTGGCCAATGCAGAGTATGTGGCGCCAACTAGGAAGAAGTGGCGCCACGACAATAGTGACTCAGATGTTTAGCAGATTGCTCTACCCTCCGATGACTCCGACGGTAATGACCACGATGCTGATCAGGGAGGTGATGGTCAGGGTGGACCCGAGTCTGCTCCCATTCACCCTGATTTCCATATGAAGGAGGAGGAGGAGTCTGATGAATAGCCTCTGGTGCGAACGGTGGGGAGTCGGGTCGTAGACACATAGAGAGGTATCAGGGCGGTTGGTGGACGCCTTGGGGAGTCCGGGGATGCTGCTATTACTGATACAGATCCATCTTATACCCCAGACCCACCCAACAGCTAAGGGGGAGCCACTGTGTCTAAGGGCTCGAGGAGGAAGAAAATGGCTCACCCTTATAGCAAAAAGGGTAAGAGGCCACGATTTTCATTGACCACATCTACCACCACTACTGCCACAGCCACCACTACAACCGCCACCACCACATCTCCCATATCCACCACAACTACCACCACCACTACCACACCACCTATCACTTCCACTCTCCTAACCACCACCACTACAGCCTACCCTTCACCATCCACTCATATCCTACCACCCATATTCACTAAATCTACCACCAACAGCCACCAAGCCGGTCCTTCATCCCACACCACATTCACCACATGACCCACTCTACCCTCCATTGGGGTAGAGGAACAACTGGCAGCACTAAACCGCATGGTGTTGAAGTTGTTAGCTGCTGATGAATGTGAAGTCGCTGGATCGATATACATCCGAGCGTGTTCTTGATGGAAGGAAACAAAACCTAAACCAAGAGACAAAAAATAACATGAACTAAAATAAAATGGTGTCATTGATAAAACCTAGTGATTATAAGCTTGTTACAACATAAGAATCATGACTCTTGGGAAGGGGAGATCGAGCATGTTCTCCCTTCTCATCCAGCAACACATAGGCCCCGGGCACAATCCTTAATCTGTCTACACAATGAAACTTGTATTTATAGGCCTCAGCCCATATTAGATGCGACTGGGCCCATTCGTACGATTAGGCCATGCATATGGTTCAATTGTACGACTGGACCATACGAATGGTTCAACCTTACGAATGACCCAATCGCATCTCTTAGTCGCACGACTGGTCCATTAGCATGGCTTAGTCGTACGACTGAGTCTCATTCGCATATGCTCCTGCAAATGACCCAGTTTCATGTATTTACAACATATCAGGTGTATTACATTAAGACTAGACTATTCGTCAAGCGACAGACACACTATATATCACTATATATGCTCCAACAAATTCCCCCTTGGACGTTGCTTGCGAATAGTAGATAACACCTCTTACAATCTTTAATCAGTCATTGCTCTGGTTTCCAATAGAATCAAATGAAACACCATATTAGCCAACATTGCTGATCCGTCAGGTTGCAACAGCATCCCTGAAAATGAATTTAGGCACAATAGCTTTCGTTTACTTTGCAAAACACCATGATAGCAGCAAGATTCCTCATATGACTGATTGTTCCAGATAATGACATGAACAGTTTTCCATTGCTTCAATCTTCACACAGGCTAACTTGATTAACATTAACACCTGTAAAATTCCCCTTCAAATTGAACATATCCCAATATATAAACGTTGTGCTCTCCTGGCGTCTTCATACAATGTATTGGGCAAAAAGTAGAGGGTTCCAATCCACAGCTGACAATCTCAACCAGATGAGCGTGCAATCAGATTCATCATCAGAAACCAGCTCTTATCATCACTTTCTGATTGCATCTTCAATTTCTCTATACAGGATTCCCCCTAAGAATCAGAATCCTCTTTGTGCAAATAAATATAACTTGATTGGCCCATAAATAGTCAGATGCTCCTGACTACCCCACAAAATTAGCACCAACTGCTGACATCTTCTCTTCTCTCTTTCGTGTTCTAAGTACATTCATCTATGCTGGAAGTCCAACGAATAATGGGGTATCTATCAAACTTATTTGACAAAAGAATCTTAGGATGAATGTGCTTTTCTCATCCTCAAATCTATGCAAGAGGCAGTTCCAGATTTTTTTTGGTCTGGAACACCGTTCATTCATATGACATGGAGTACAATTATCACATTCATGTGAGTGGATAATACGAATGATATCCTTGTGAGGCTGGTCATAAGACTGGTCCAGTAGCATGACTGGTCATAAGACTGGTCCAGTAGCATGACTGGTCATAAGACTGGTCCAGTAGCATGAATGGACATATGACTGGTCCAGTAGCATGACTAGTCATAAGACTGGTCCAGTCGCATTCCAGTCATACAAATGGTCCAGTCGCATGGTCCAGTCGTATGAATGGTCCATTAGCATGGTCTAGTCATATGAATGGTCCATTAGCATGGTCCAGTCGTACAAATGGTCCATTAGCATGGTCCAGTCGTACGAATGGTCCATTAGCATGGTCCAGTCACACGAATGGTCCATTAGCATGGTCCAGTCGCACGAATGGGTCTGCACACAGATTTTTAGATCTGCAGCCGCCATGGCTGCCAAAAACCCTAATTTGATGAATTTTTCATGAACTGAAACAAAATAGACATCATCAGATTTGTAAGGGTGATAAGAATGTGGTTTCGAGTTTGATTTTAACATAGAAACAACACACGTAAGAAGATCTGAGCAAAACACGAAGACCACGAAGTGGGTTGAATGTCAAAGAACCTAAAATAGATCCAGAAATCAAGAGCCTGGGTTGCTAGAATGATTGTTAGATCATTCAAGCAGTAACCAACTCTGATACCAATTGTGAAGTCGCTGGATCGGTAGACATCCGAGCGTGTTCTTGACGGAAGGAAACAAAACCAAAACCAAGAGACAAACAATAACATGAACTATAATAAAACGGTTTCATTGATAAAACCTAATGATCACAAGCTCGTTACAACATAAGAATCATGACTCTTGGCAAGGGGAGATCAAGCATGATCTCACCTCTCATCTGGCAGCACCTAGGCCCTAGGCACAATCCTTAATCTCTCTACACAATGAAACTTGTATTTATAGGCCTCAGCCCATATTAGTTGCGACTGGGCCCATTTGTACGATTTGGCCGTGCGTATGGTTCAATCGTACGATTGGACCATACGAATGGTTCAGTCTTACGAATCGCCCAATCGCATCTCTCAGTCGCACGACTGGTTCATTAGCATGGCTCAGTCGTACGACTGAGTCTCATTCGCATAAGCTTCTGCGAATGATCGAGTTTCATGTGTTTACAACATATCAAGTGTATTACATTAAGACTAGACTATTCGTTAAGCGACATACACACTATATATGACAATATATGCTCCAACAATGAAGAGAAAGCGGCTCAACTATGTCAGCTTGTGGAGCTAAATGCTACCCAAGCACAGCAGATTACCCAACAAACACAACAGATATCCCAACTCTAGGAGCGCAATGACCAATCAGTAAAGAGGATTGAGGAGTTGGAGGCCTCAAACAAGACTATCATGCTCAAACTGAAGGGATCTAAAGATGAGCCTCTGAAGATTAGAGAGGGTGATGATGATGATAATAATGATGATGATGATGAAGATGATGATGGTAGTGATGATGATGAGACTAGTGAAGATGAATGGCCAAGGGGAAAGAAGGATGATGATAGTGATTAAGAAGGAGAAGCAGCTACATCTGCCTCAGCTCAAGGTCAAGAGAGAAGGACAAAGAGAAATCAAGACCAAGGAGCATCATCCTCTGCCCCTCCAGCTGAGAAGCCGGCTATTCAAGGCAAAAGTAATGCTTAGAAGTTTATGTATTTGAAAACTTTGTACTTGAATCTTGTATTAATATTATGTAATTAATGTTTATATATCTTTATCAAATGGTTGATTGTCTTGATTAATTACTAATTGTTAATGTGTTTACATGTTTAAATCAAGCAGATCAAACATCTCAACAAGATGAGTATGATGTTGCTCCCCTACAGCAAATCAAGTCTCAACTCACAATGATTCTTGATTTTCAAGGGATTGTCAGAAGGTCGGTGAGCTACACTCCGGAAGAAGGAGAAATCATTCACGACCTTAATGATGAGCAGCTTGCTGAGATGTTCAGGCGAAATCCTGATGAGATTGTGAAAGATGCACCTACTTTTGATGTTGCGAGTGAGGACGAGCTCAACGATGTGGATGAAATAGAAATCAAGGATCTCACAGCAGACTACTATCCAGAGTACACTGACCAAGAGGGCAATGTGATCCCCAACTTGGGTGATACTCTCGGCAATGCTAGGTTTGATAAACTGGATGAGTTGGATAAGGAGACCGAAAAGAATGAAAGCCAAGCCCAAGCCTCAGACGCTGATGTTGACATCAAGAAGGCTGAATGGGCGGCTTGTTTTGCTGAGATACGAGCCCAACGGACTACATAGAAGCCAAATGTCTACACCAAACTATACAAAGTCAAGAAACATCTAAAGGTGTCATGAAAGATCATTGCATGGGCGTATTTTGAAGATCTTAACGTGTATGCAGTTAAGAGAGAGAAGGGAATAGAGTACTTCAAATTCCCACACGATCTGAAGACTCTCCCTAGTTTTGAGCTCAACCAGCTAGCACGCCTAAATTTGCTATATGTTGATTCAAGGAAAATGTCAGGCTTTTTTGAGCTACACTAAGAAAGGAATACCACACCAGGTGGGTAAACTTCAGACCTCAATAACCGAAGAGGTACATTTGAAGGTCTGAAGTGGACCCCATTTCTAGAAAGCCTAAAGTCATACTGAAGTGGAGTCCTCCGCGCACTATGTCTAAGATTCCCTTATGGGAAATGCCACAGGACTTCACTTCACACATTAAATGGCGGTATTACGATTGGAGAACAGGTGAAGCGGTCATAGTCTTACAGAAAGAGAGAAAGATGGAAACTATTTAGGTGTTTGACCCTTTGTGGCTAACCAACTTGTCTTCAGACGATGTGTATACTTTATACAAGTGGCCACTATTCTATGACTCGTAAGACATTGTGCAAGCCCTCCAGTTCCAAAATGTCATACGACTCTGTTTCGCGTTCGAGATACATGTCGGAGTTACAAGAGAGGAAAAGTACAAGAAGTTTGAGGAGCTAATGAAGAATGTTAGACAATGATGTAAACTAGGTCCAAGGGGGAGTATGTATATACCTAGTTTAGGAGCTTAATGTAAAATGTCTTTCATGTCTTACATATATGTAATGAATGAGTTGAATGGAATGCAATATGTGATTGATGCTATTGATGTTTAATATTTCATTGTTTATTGTGTAATAACGCATATTGAACTAACTATATAGGTTTGTGGTCGTTTACATAGTTCTTAGTCAAGAATGGTTGAGAAATGTGTTTAAACTTAATCGTGTGAAGTCTTCATGC
>BJCM01187517.1:0-23306 GCA_018326385.1 Flaveria bidentis
GGTTGTTGCGCCCTTGGTTAGCACTATTCTCTCCTTGACCATCTCCATTGTTGCTAGAGTTGGTCATTAAGGTGCTATTGAGTTCAGCAACCATGGTCGAGATGACAGCAACCATTTGCTGAGCAATCATGGCGGCTAGCTTACGATCGGAACTTCCACGCTTTCCATGATGACGAGACATGCTGGAATATGCAAAATGAGTTAGACACGAGAAAGAGAATAACAAGGATTATAATTCAACAAGGATAAGGCAAGAGTTGTAAGGCACATGGAATGGTTCCGTTTGGTAATGCATTACCATTTGGAAACATTGACACGTCAAGGTAAATTGACCCACTCGCCTTAGAAACTTGTGTATATTGACCATAGTTTATCACTCATCCCAGAAATCCCCAGGTAAGCATAACTAGTCCCCTAGGATTTATGCGATATGTTTGCCTTAGCCCAAGGGCCTTTTGCCAGGAAACCAGGATATAGGTGTCTATGTGTCACACAAATTTCTTAGGTTCATGAAATCAAAACCTTGATGAGACTTTCATAGATTAGACATGGAGTCTAAGGAATTAAGCCCATGATAATAATTGTACGATCCCACGTGTCGTCAAGAATAAGTTTAAGAAGTTTCATTTGTCGGGGAGAGTCAAAGTGTCAAAGGTAAGTTTAGGGAGACAAGTTACAAAGTTTAAACAATTACAAGGCAAACCTATGCTAAGGCATCAAGTTGCACATAAGTATGCATAGCATTATGTAGCATGCAAAACAATATATTTTTACAAGAATAATAATATTATTCTATGAGGTTCATGCATAAACAATAGTCTAGGTCACCATTTCTAATAACCTAAATCCCTATAGTTATGGGCTCTGATACCAATCTGTCACACTCCAACCTTGACGGCGGAATCATCGAGATGTGAGGGTTAAGATTGTTCACATCCACATAACGCTATATTTAAATGCAAATATTAAAATTATAAGTTTTGAAAGGCATTACAAACATAAGTCTCAAATATGAAATAAGTTCAAACATAACATAACAAAACATAATTCTTTTATTCCATTAACTAGGTCCAAATCCTAGATTATTGCAAGCTTCAAAAGATCACTTTAAACATGGGCATGACCTGAAACATGATAAAATAAAAGGTCAACTAAAAATAGTTGGTGAGTTTCCAAGGTTTTAATACATAATACGATAAGGTTACAAGTAGCAATTCATGTCATAGGTTATAAGTTAGCAAGGTTATAGAACACATATCGTTACAACCAAACCTCGACTTGATTACAAGTATATATGATTAGCTAAGTGTATTTGGTTCCCATGATGAACAAGCATACGTAATCAGGAGCCTGCAATACCTCGGCTTTAGCACCAAATAGGCTTGTCAGGCTCAAAGATCTAAGACTTCGCCAGGCTAGCAATAGTTAATGATTGTAAACAAACTATGTATCTCATATAATCACTTACAACACACAAATAACCATGACAAAATATAAATGTGAATTGCAAGTGCTTTACAAGTTTCAAACGTTTATAAGTGTATGATATATAAGTATCATGTTTCACACCATAATAGTGTGAAAAACATAAAAAAAGGGCAAGGAAACTCACATGGCAATAAGTATATTATGGAGATTAATAATAAGAATGATATAGGTCGTTCCAAGATGAATCGTCACGAGATACCTAAATATATAAATATTACAAGAATTTAGGTTAATAACAAGGTTAATGATTTAATGCGAACTAGGTTTTAAGTGGACTTTTTGGGGCGTGTCAAATAATTATGTTCAACGTTTGAAATTCATTCATATTTACTTGGTAAAATATATATTCATATGTTTATACTACGATTAGAAAGGAAACACTTATAATAAATTTGAGAAGTTTATATATATAAAGCTTGAATAACGTTTATTACTAAAAGAAATAAATACAAGTTAAATAATACTTCTTGAAAAGAACGTTTGGGCCAATTTATTGGTCTTTATTTATAATCCATTTCACAAGAATTATTCCAAATCAAACTTTGTTTAAATGTTTCAAGAACATATCTATTTAAACTTAAAAAATTATAGGAAATCATTGGTGGCTTTTTATAAATATTCGGTGTTTATAAAATTAATCAAAAATCAACGATAATGTAATGACTATTACTAATTTAGTGATTTCAACTATTTAAAATTGTTTTTTTATGAAAATGAACTAGTTATAATATTGTTACTAACATCTACAAATAAAAATTGCTTAAGAATTTAAAGAAATAAAATAAAAAAATACATAGATACCTTCTAAAAATAAACAAAATTTATAAAACCAAATTTTATAATTTATTAAGAATTTTATATAGCCTTTTTAAAGGCTAAAACCTTTAAAAAATTGCATGAGGGTGCCCGGGTTCGAACCCGGAACCTCATGGATGGAATGCAAGGTGCTAACCAATGAACCAAGGCTCTCAGCCACGGTTCTTTTAGGTTTTTAATTGTGTAATACGCAACTTCCAACAACCCCCAAATTCCATATAAACCCTAGAATCATTTAACCCCAAATCGAACCACAAATCGTTGGTATCAAACAAATTAAGTTTAGGGCTATAGTTCCTCATGCGAATTTGATTGTATTGATGAGTTCAATTACCAGGTTAGATTTCGGATCGATGCCAAGAACAACCGAGAACAAGTCGCGACCGTGAGTGTAGAAAGTAGAGCAATCTTCAACGATATCCAAATCAAAGGTGCATATAGCTTTGTGTGGTGGTCCGGACTGAAAACCCTCTGTCAATTTTGATTTGAACACGAGAAGGTGGTGTTCGACTAGTTGCAGTCTCGCGATGTAGATAACAATTGAATTCGTTGTATGTGTTTGTTTCAAGTTCAATTGAAGGTTGCAATTGATTAAAGATAGATAGATGATTCTTTAAGTTCGTTTAATTAGATTATTATTAGAATTTATTGCTCGAACGGTCGTGGGGTTTACATCGTCACTTACTCGATCGATTGAGGGTTGTAACCGCCTCATAAACATGATTAAATGGTACAATCTCATTCGAAACCTGTACACGAATGAATTTGGAACGTTTTAGGACCATTTCCGCACGGTTTTGACGGGTTTTCAAGGACACCGGAGCGTGATCGGAGGTTGGCCGGAAAAACGTGGGGGCTGGGGGCTGGAATTGTAAATTCAAATGTTACACTTTGAGCCCCTCGTTTATAAATTCTTTATTATTTTATGCATAAACATCTATTTTAAGTTTATAAATTGTCAAAACAACCCCTCAACTTAATTTAGATTTAACGTTTAACTAATTTATAAACTTTAAGCTATTAAAATTATCATTATTACTATTATTAATAATTATTATTATTGTTATTAACATTATAATTTACTATTATCATTGTTATTATTATTATTATTATTATTATTATTATTATTATTATTACTTTAATTATTATTATTAGTATTATTATTATTATTATAACAATATTATTATCATTATTATCAATGTTAAGCAAATTTATTTATTAACTCCCAATTCAACTCAAACATGCATAACAAGCCCTCAAAGTTTCATAAATGACATAAATGGCCCTTATAAGAGCTTAACAAAGTTAACCCCTAATTTAACAAAAATACGAGTTGTTACATAACGCTATATAATGTTTTTTTCTGGACCATTTCAGGTTTGTGTTGGGTTGGATTGGGTGGTGTCATATAAAAACAGAGTAAATTACTATATTCATCATTATGGTTTGCTTAAAAGTACTATTTTCATCCAAAGGTTTAAAATTATTCATTTGAGTCCAATAGTTTCAATTAAGTAATGATTTTCATACACCACGATAACTCCATCCATAGATTCCATTAAAAGTCCCCATGTGGCCCTCACATAATGGGTATTTTAGTTGATTCAACTTTTAGAAAACATTTTGCTTCCCACTTTCCAAACTCGTCACCTATAATCGACTGACTTCACAACCTACAATCGATTGGCTTCACAAGCTGCGACTCCTCGATCATCTTCACAAACAAAACTCCTCTATTATCAACTTCACAAGTTGCAACTCCTCATCAATCAATTTCACTGATTCGCTACTCCTTTCTTGATCCTTTAAAAATTTTGTCATCATGGTTGTTTCTTATGGTACATTTTAAAACAAGATTATAGGTCTAATCCTTACCATGTTTATGGTGCGTTTGCATTACTTTTCTTCCAAATTTATTTCACTATTATGATTGTTTTATCTTATGATTGTTTGATTTTACCCAGGGAAAAATATATCTTTCTAATATGGAGACTTGTTATGATTGTTTCATCTTATGATTATTTGATTTTACCCAGGAAAAAAAGTATCTTTCTAATATGGAGACTTCTTCCCTGTATTCATATTTGATTATATTTTTATGGGTTAAAATGACAACAAAAAATCTTATGTAGAAAATGGTTTTTTCTTCAAGTTAAGTTGACTAAATGCCCCTCATGTGAGGGGCACATGTATATATATCCAAACAAATGGTTCTCTGAAAGCATCATGTACTTCATAAGAGTAGGGGGTTTTGCGGATGTTGTTAAATGTGGGTGGTGCAGACTTGATCGTGTTTGATCTCCGCACTGATTGAGAGATGACGTCCAGATACTCACACTTTTCACTTGCTAATTGGAGAAGCCACATGTTACCTTACAAGATGTACAAGTATCATGGGATCAACCAATAGAGAGTAATGTAGTGTTTGGAATGATAATCCTATGACACCAGATCAAATATCATTATAATCTTACAATCTTATCGGTGTTCACTACCACTAAACTCTTTAAAAGGGTTTAAGTTAAATCTGCCTCGTATGATAGAATTGAATAAAGTGTATTTTCTGTAATCGAACTCTTCTATCACATGTTCTTGAGATCGAATGTCACAGTCATAAAACAAGTACCAATTACGAGGGGGTAACAACATGTAGCAGTTATATGCAATCTCAATGTAAAAAATTGTAAATATTTACATATTTACGTGTAACTTACACTAGTCGTAACTTTTTTACGCTTATAAATGAACTTACACTAGTCGTAACTTTTTTACGCTTATAAATTTACACATATACATAAAAGAATATATTTTTGTATATGTTTTATGATGTTATTCTAACCAAAAAATAATGGTTTTGATTGATCTTCAAAAGTTAACACGGTTATCATAGAGGGTAAACATTTGATCCTTGCCATATATATGTATATGTATGCATATATATATATATATATATATATATATATATGTATGTATGTATGTATATACATATATATATGTACATGTGTACATGTATATATATGCATGTATATGTATGTATATATATGGTATAGAGGACATAAACAAAATGAGAGAAAATGATAAGTAACGAAAGTGATTACAAAATGTAAAAAAATAAAAGGTAAGCGTAGAACTTATAGATAATAACAACAGAAGACAGATAGCGTAATAAAAAATCTTCACCCAATACATAGTTTTATGCACAATTTTGGAGGTGAAGAAAGGTAAAAAAGACTTTTTTTGATACAAGGTAAATAAGGTATAATATGAAAAGCGAGGAATGAGACTAAGGATTAAAGGATAACGCAAAGGAGTACTCGAAGAAATTTATTCTGTCATGAGATAATAAGAAAGCAGAGATATTTTATTGAATTCTCTTTGATGTTTATTACAATGAAGGAAACGCCCTCTATTTATAGTGCAGATACAATTACTATTCTGTATGCAAAGAGAATGAACAACGGCTACATATAGAAGTTAATAAGATAACAAAACTATATTATTTATAATGAAATAAAATAATCATATCAGGATTGTTTGTCTCCAAATCATTGAACCCACTAGGGGTTGTCTTTTATTTTATTCTTGAGTGGATAAATGAATGGCTTTCATAAGTAGTTTTTTATGAAATATTGATTCACTAAGTGTTGTCTTTCATGTTAGTTTATTTCCTATTTTTTAAAATCCATATAAGTGCTATGGAATTGGTGTACCTAGATCATTGTTCTCTCTTCTTCATCAAAATTTGCTAGGTTTATATATGTTTTAATTCGAGTAGGTCATTTTTCCTACAAATGATATAAGCAAACTCTAATTATGTTTAGTATACATCTGTATATAATGTCCTTCAGCAAGAAGTCTAAATTATTCCTAATGAAAATATTTTGGTTGATATAGGGTTTGTTGATTTTTAATGAACTTTTCTAAGGTGTCGGTTTGTAATTTTGGAGAAACATCGGACATAATATTTGTATTTATATGGGACCTATCTAACAAGGGCATATTGGAAAAAAATTATGTTTATAATAACTACTAATCTTTATAGATAATCACTTGTAGTAGCTTAGTGGTCAATAAAGATTTTTTTACGTAAAGGTTTGTAAGTGTATGAATTGGTACGGGGAAAGAAGCAAAAATCTTGCAATCTAATTACAAGCAGAAAACATTGCTACATATATATTTCCTCCTAATATAGATTATAAGATTTTTTGCTTTTTTCCCCATGCTGATTCCTATACTTACAAACCTTCACGTAAAAGAATCTTTATTGACCACCAAGCTACTACAAGTGATTATTTAGAAAAACTAGTAGTTAATACAAACATAAAATTTTCCAATATGTCCTGGTTAGATAGGTCCCATATAAATACATATATTTTGTCTGATGTTCCTCCAAAATTACAAACCGACACCTTAGAGAAGTTCATTACAAAAATCAACAAACCCTAGATCTACCAGAATATTTTATTAGGAATAATTTAGACTTCTTGCTAAGGGGTTGTAAGGTTTCATATAAGGTTGATGCAATCCAAAACATCCAAATAGTTTGTTTTGCATGCATACACAAAGTGCTGATGTAGAATACTTCGGAAGTTTCACATTCTGCATTAGAAAATATTCTAAGTGTGAAATATTCTAAAGCCAAGACCAATATCTTCCGAAGCTTCAAAGACAAAGTCTTCCGAAGCTAGTTTATGAAGACAGATTTCTTCCGAATACTTTTGAGTACATGCTTTATCTGATGTACCTTATACCATAAAGCTACCATAAAGCTGGACCACCTTTCCACTACAACTCTGTTTGACTCACCAACTTTCACAAGTTGGTGAAAAGGTCCATGCTTTTGGTAAACTGTATATTGAGGTCTTGAGTCTGTTTCTTTATACTTTATGTACTTTTATCTTTTTCGTAATATATTAGGATGTGAGCTATGGCATGTCATAGTTACTAGTCAAAAGGCAATCTGCCTTTTGACTCTATATTGATTTTGCTGTTGTCTAGATCATGTATCCAGCTGGCCTTCAAAGTATGACCGGTTGTAGGATGTAGTATAAAGTATCTATGGTCCTTTGTATCTAAAAGTATGCTTTGTAACTCTTGTAAGGAACAAGAGAGAAATATACAACATTTCTGAAAACCAAACAATTATGTATTTTGTTTTTGTTCTGTTTCTTATTTACTTGTGTTTCTTAGTATCATTGTAACTGGTTTCTAGTCCCCCCTTTGATCGGTTAAGTGTTCTAAATCAATCTCTCCTCATTATGTGTTGTATTGTAAGTGACCAAACCCCCTCAAACGGTCCTGCAAGTGCGTATATACAAATGTATGCTAGTCATAATTCGAGTATGCTTCTACCATTTGTAGGAAAAAATGACCTGTCGAATTAAAACATATTATAAACCTAGCAAATTTTGACGAAGAAGAGATAATAATAGGAAATAAACTCATATGGAAGACAACACTTAGTGGAATCAATATTTGATAGTCAACTACTTATGAAAGACAGTCATTTATCCAATTAAGAATAAAAATAGAAGACAACACCTAATGGGTTCAATGATTTAGAGACAAACAATCCTAATATGATTTCTTTATTTCATTGTAAATCATGTAGTTTTGTCATTTTATTAACTTCCATTTGTAGCCGTTGTTCATTCTCTTTGAATATAGAATAGTAATTGTACTTGCACTATAAATAAAGGGTGTTACCTTTTACCGTACCTTTTTACCTTTTACATTTTGTAATCACTTTCATCTGTTATCATTTTGTTTATGCCCTCTTCTGATTTTGTTTATATCCTTTATATCATATTATATCCCTTCATGTACTTCTTAGTGTTATCTTTTAATTTTTAGTTTCATCCCTCGCTTTTCATATTATACCTCATTTACCTTGTGTCAATATATATATATCTTCCTACTCTAATAAAAATATAATTTGGAGTGTCACATGTCAGCACCATAACATTCTCATTAATATTTTCCCATCTCTCTCTCTCTCTTATTAAATAATTACCTTAATTACGAATAATATTATTTGAATACTTTTTAGTATTTAAGACTGGCTGTAGTGGATTCAATTGGGGGCGCCATCTTTGATGAGTTGGAAAGGATTGTGGCGCCAAAGCCACTACTTGGTGGTGAAAAGCGGCGCCAAAGAGAATCTTCGTTAAGCCCTTAACGGGCGCGAGTGAAAGATGTACAATTGTACATTATATGATTTAGAACAGGTTAGAGATTCAACCAAATTTTTTGTGAAGCCTTTCCGAAATTGGTCCACATATAAATTTTTTTCAAAAACAATTTAAACATTGATCCAAACGACACAAATTAGGGCTTTAAATTGAAACATTTTGAATCAAAGTAATATCTACATATGATTTAAAGTGAGAAATCGTTGTGAAGAGCAACATAGTGAGAGGAAGATTTTCAAGATTAAACATACTATTCAATTCCTCTACAAACTTCAATTGCAACTTGAATTCCTTAATATTTAAAGGTTGTTTTCTTTCTCTCTCTAAAGAAAAGAGCGTCGTTGAGGATTCGGGTGAAAGAAATGTGAGATACAAACGGTCTTATCATCGGAAGTGGAGGCCATGAGCTTGTCGACGTTGGAGTTTTGGTCGGTGGAGATTTGCTTAAGCGGAGAAATGGGATATGATAGGACGATGAGATTAATTATATTGAGCAGAGATGAGCATTGTTTATGGGTTTATATTTGTTTGTTGAGGTAGTGTTCACATTTTTCCAAAATTCCCATCAAACTTAAATTTGAACAGTTCTAATAAATCAATTTTTATAGTAACTAAACCGCTACATCTAAATCAAACAAGGGTTTAGTTAAACTTATTTTGTTGATGTGCCGTTTACGTGTCATTCTAACTAAAAAATTAGCTAAAACCACTACACATAGTAAGATAAATTAAGAAATAAATCTATTTTTAAGGTTATTTCTAAATAATTTACATATTTTCAAAAAGTCAATTTTTTAAAAACAAGAAATAATCAAATTTGGAGTTGTAATAAGAAGAATTTGTAAAAATAATATTTTATATGGTGTGTTATATAACAAAATGTTTATTTTTTTAAAGAAAAAACTAACAAAAAGTTTTAAAAAATTGATATCATTGTTTTATTATTTATAGTCATTTCTTATACGTATTTTCAGTCATATCATATCTTAAAATATTATTTATAATTAATAAATTTATTGTTTTAATATTATATTTATTCAATGCGTGTAATACCCGGGTTTACTAAAGCTAGTATGTATATATATATATATACTAAAAGTGACATGATTGTAAATAATTAAATATGATGAAGTTTAAATGACAAGATTTTAATAAAAAGGGATAGTTTAGGTAAAATCAAAAGCTATGTTTCTATCTTCTCTCTCTTAATCTAATTTTCTCTCTTCTTTCTTTTATAAATTACTACAAAAATTAGTAAAGATGTGTTACGTATATGTTAAACTTTGCTAAGTTACATATATATGAAACCAGGTTACAATCGATAAAAATACAAATGATAATGCCACCAAACGTTAGCAACGATTAATTAAATAGACAGTGTTACGTATACATAACTACATAATGTTGTGTATACATTATACAATGTTACGTATACGTGTCACAAGTGCTAATATGTATAAGTAGAATATATGTTACATCATAACACAGTATTATGTATACATAATAGCAATGTGTTACATGTACATAACAATGTGTTACATGTATGTAATAGTGTGTTAGGCATACATAACATCAATGCTACTTATACGTATCGAAACTCTAATACGTATACATAACACTTATGTAACTGTAGTGTTATGAATATGTAACAACACTATTTTTCTTGTTAATGATGTTGGTTAAACAATATGAGGAGAGAAATAGATCAATGAGATAGATAACTAATGAGTTTAAGTTAATATATCATTTGTTTAAAGAGATAATCAATGGATTCAATATAGATAGATAGATAAATACCAAAATTAGAGAAAGTTAAAATTACATTAATAATCTTTTAATTTAAAAAGTAAAAGAAAAAAAAGAAAGAAACATGATTGGTTGGCTTTGGTTTTCAATAAAAAATGGTTATCATCTAATCTCTCCTATATATACATACACACACACACACTTTTGTCGGAAGTTTTTTTCTTTTTAGCAAGAAATCACACTTGGGTAGTAACATGTCACATTTGATAAGTGGGCTTTCTTAAAAAATCATTTTATAAGAGATGTCACGGTTGGCAAGTGGGACTTCAAAAAAATAAACTTTTTTATAGATATCGCAGTTGGCGAGCGGCCTTTCTAAAAAAAGTAAATGAATCGTACCCGTCTCAGATAAATCGCACTTGGCAAGTGCGATCTCTGACTGACTACATGAATCTTAACAAGGCTAGCATTCATACTAAGAAGTAGCACTTACTAGTGCGACAAGCATATTAAACTCTTCGTAATGCTAACTGCTTGCATTTTCCACAATCAGCCTAGTTAGCATGCCACATCAACTTTTCTCACTTGCACCTATCCTTCCCGTAATCAAATTTTACCCTTAACACCATCCTTTCCACAAATCACAATCACCTATATATTTTCAATTCATAATTTTCTATTTATTTCAACAAAATTATTTAAATTATCATGAATATATTAAAATCTATAAAGAGATTAAATGATTAAATAAATAAAAAATAAACATAAATAAATAATTATAAAGTCAACATTGTATTATACTATATATTGAATATGTATATTAGTGGACACAAGTAAGTTTATGCAGTATCTGTTTTGCCCTCTAAAAGTTTGCAAAAGAGTCCGTACTTACACCCTAAGAGTATGTAAAAGAGCCCCCTACCTACACTACTAAAGCATTTGATACTGTTAACTTGATTCCACAATTTTTATCTTGATCTTCATCTTCCACTTTCTTCTTTTTATTGTTTTTTCATCTTTTCTCCATTATTGATTCAACCCCACCAATCACCACATAGCTACTGTAAAGATTCCAACAAGTCTAATGTAGTTAAAACATTCAAAGCATTTAAAGTCTCTCTATATGCATGCATTGAAGTACTGAAGTAGAAATGATTCAGAAGTTTTACAACTCACAAAAGAAATATTCTAATTGTAAAATCTTCCGAAGCCAAGACCAATATCTTCTAAAGCCAAATATGAAGTCTTCCAAAGCTTCAAAGACAAAGTCTTCCGAAGTCAAGTTTATGATGACAGATTTCTTCCGAAGAATTTTATGTACATGTTATTATTTGATGTACTTTTCTATAAAGCTAGACCATCTTTCGGCTGCAACTCTATTTGGTTCACCAACTTTCATAAGTTGGTGAAAAGGTCCATGCTTTTGAAAAACTATACATTAAGGTCTTGAGTCTGAGCTTTCTACTTTATGTACTTTATCATTTATGTACTCCACATTTGATTTTGTTGTCTAGTCTTATGTATCTAGCTGGCTTTCAAAGTATGGCTGACTGTAAGATGTAGTATATGTATCTCACTAAGGCTGGTATGGAAACTGGAACTATGACAAGTCTCCACTGATCACTCTTGAAGATTTTGATACTTGGTGTCAAAGAATGGAAGGCTTTATCAAGTCTCAAGACTCCAGGATGTGGGACTCTATTGTTAAAGTCCTTACATACTAAGCACCTCATCTGTTACTGGTGGTGGTATGATTCCAAAGGCTGTGGCTGATTTTTCTCATGAAGACAAGAAGAGAATAGAGATTGATCAAAAGGCCATGACAGCCCTTCAAACTGCTCTTCCAAACTCCATCTACAAAGGCTTCAAGAAGTGCAAGACTACCAAGCAACTATGGGAAGCACTAAAGCTTATGTATGAAGGCTCTACTAAAGCCAAGGAGAACAAGAAGGATCTCGTCAAGCAGCAGTTTGAAAACTTCACCTTTAAAACAGGTGAGACCATTACTCAACAATACTTCAGGTATGTTGAGATTATGGATACTCTAATGGATATTGGAGTAACTCTTGAGAACAAAGACATTGTAAGGAAGTTTATGTCCTCTCTTCCTTGACAATGAACACATTATTGTGTTGTAGGGCTGTATAAAAAGTTCGTGGCTCGAAGATCGCTCGAAGTTCGCTCGAAAAAAGATCGAAAAAAGCTCGGCTCGAAAAAAGCTCGAATCTAAACGAGCCGGCTCGGCTCGGCTCGAATTCTAAGCGAGCCGAACTCGAGCCAGGGTTAGCTCGGTTCGAGCTCGGCTCGTGGCTCGGTTCGTTGGCTCGACTCGTGATTCGGTGCATTATTTTTATATTAGGATATTAAAAATGTTTTCCTAAAAATAAAAATGGATTTTTTTAGAATCATTAAGTATTTTGTTTAAAAAATATATAACTTGATGGTAAATTGTTTATATTCAAAATAATGATCTTTGTTCTCATAAGTACGGAGTACCCAACAAAATGTAAAAGCCCTAATATATATATTTTGTGTTTTCATATAAATTAATACGAAAAATTTAAAAAAATTAAATTCGAGCCGGCTCAAATGAGCCACGAGCTGGCTCGAGCTTTTCACGAGCTGAACTCGAGCTGGTATTTTGAGCTCGTTAAAATTTTTGAGCTGGCTCGGCTCGGTTCTGTAAGCTTCGAGCTCAAGCTCGAGCCCATCCTGGCTCGGCTCGGCTCGGCACATTTACAACCCTATGGTATTCTCAGTGGATACTAGATGGAGATGAACATTCAAAACTCATCTGGTAACTCTAGCAATCAAATGGGTTCATCCTTTCATGTGACTGAAAGGGATAGCATAGAACCTCAACATCATCTCATATGCTACCCTGACAACTCACAAAAGGGTCCATTCATCACCTTCTTAGAAACTCCAAGAGAAAGCTACACTTAAGGAAGTCCTTTCCAAGAGAAAAGTTCTTCTCATGCATTTGTTTCTGCTTATGAATCCACATGCAAATTTCTATTCACTCTTGAAGATTTGACCGTATCTATCCAGATGATCTGGAGTATATGGAGATAGTTCAGCAGATGGCTCTTCTTACTCACACAACCAAGAAGTTCTACAAGAGGACATGGAGGAAGTTTCCTAGCAATGCAGCCAGTGGAAAGTTTAGTCTGGATAAGAGCAAGGTAAAGTGTTACAACTATAACCAGATGGGACACTTTTCTAGAGAATGTAAGGCACCAAGAACAAATGGTGGTCAGACTCAAGCCAAACCAAACTACACTGAGAGAGCTCATCAGAATGAGAAGCCTATGCAGCAAGCTGCGGTTGCTGTTGAAGAAGGAGGCTTTGACTGGAGCTTTTAGGTGGAAGATGCATCTCCAAATCAAGCACTCATGGCTGACCACAATGAAGCCAAGGTATTGGAACATCTTTGCACTCCTGAATGTATTGCTAAAGTTAATAGATATAGGTCCTACAACTTAGAGATAAGATCTGATCTTGAGTCCTTGAATATCTTAAAATCTGATTTCAAAAAGGCTGAAAATGATTATAAGTTAAAGATAGGGGACTTAAAGAAAACCTTTCTAGTTCTTAAACATGAACACACCAATTATAGGACTCAGATCAAGGATCTCATAACTAAGTTGACTGAATGCCAGGCTGAGCTTATGATCAGCAAAGCCAGGACTGAAAAATGTGTTCTTGAAGAAAAGACCTTCAAGAACATGATATCCTCATCCTTGCATGCAAAAGTTTGTTATCAGAATAAGCAGAGACTGGGATCTTGTGTGATAGCTCCTCTACACACAATCTTGTTTGTAAGATCTCCTAGGTGTGGAACTTGTGAAGATGAGCTTCCCCTCATAGATCTTTTGACTGAAAAGGATGAAGAGGAGATGTTGAATAATGGTTCTAAGAGGAGTGAAGAAAAGCATTCTAAGAAGGGTCATCATCCCTCTGAGGACAGTCTTGCTTTTGGGATGACCAAGTCCAAGAGAAAGAACTTGATCAGAAAGAGAAAGAGAAAGAGAAAGGCAAAGAAGGCTTAAGAGATCAAGGCCACCTTCAGCACTGCACAAAAACAAGTCTTTATTTCTATAGGATTTGAAGTGGTTAAAGATGAGGACACAAACTTGAACTCCAACAACAGAAATTCTAGTTCATGTCCAAGTAATCACATCATCATGAAGAAGGCTGATAAGTTGTGCACCACTGCTGTACAACATGAACCATCAAGCTACAAAGGTAGTTCTAACCCCATAAGAATTGCCACATCATCTGAGAAGATGAAGATGGAGAGTGAAAGTGATCAAGTTTAGCCTTGTTCATAAAAAAGACTCCTAGAAGGAAGAAAATAGACTGTGTTATGTGTGGGAGTACCTCTCACTTTGCTAAGGATTATGTTTACAATCCAAAGAGCACTCTTCACATTACAAGTAAAGAAACTTCTAAGAGTCTGGAGAAGAAGAAGCAAGCTTCGGAAGGAAAATATCTTTCCTTCGGAAGCTCCAAAATGAAGAAGACAAGTGGAAACTTGCCTTCGGAGGAAACTTCGGTCTCGGAAGAAAGTAATACTTGCGAAGTACTGAAGCCTGTTGCAGTGAAAGCAAGATCTTTCGAATGCCCAATCATCAAAACTTTCGAAGTCAACAAAACTTTCGAAGTATTGAAGGTCAATTCTAAGCTTCCAATGGTGGTGTGGAAGTCAAAGAAAGACTAAGTAGCTGAAAGTTTTTCATTAACTTCAGCAAATGATCCCTCCAGCTCCCCTACACTTGTTACATATGGATCTCTTTGGCCCCACCAGTGTAATGAGTTTAGGAAGGACCTTTTACTATTTAGTGATCACAAATGACTTTACAAGATTCACTTGGGCCTTCTTTCTTAGAACTAAGGATGAGACTCCTGATATTCTGAAAAATTTCATCTTAAAGATTGAGAATCAATATGGTCATAAGGTCAAGATTGTTAGGACCATTTTGGTACGGAGTACTAACTAATTTACGTGTATACCAAACCAAATAGTGCGGAATCCAATTTGATTGGCGATCCAATCAGTGAGAACGCAAGTATAATCGATCTAAGAATGAATCAAAACGTTAAGAACGATTATAAGATGATTAACTGCGATCTATGAACTTAGAACAGGTGTTCTTAGATCTCTGGACGGCTAAGGTACGATTTAGTGAGTAGGGATTTGAATTGTTTCGTTTTTCCACGAATTAAGTGGTATTTATAGGTTAGGGTTTTCCATTCGTACGACTAAACCATTAGCATGGTTTAGTCGTGCGACTGAATCAATCTCATGTTACACTAGTGCGACTGATCCAGTCTCCTGGTCCAGTCGTGCGACTGGTTCATTAGCATGAAGTATTCATGCGTATGGTCCATTAGCATGGTCCGTTTGCATGATAACTTCACACGATTAAGTTTAAGCACGTTTCTCAATCATTATTGACTAAGAACTATGTAAACAACCACAAACCTATATAGTTAGTTCGTTATGCGTTATTACACAATAATCAATTAAATATTAAATATTATAAGCATCGCCAGCACATTACATTTCATTCATACCTATTCTGTTACATATACGTAAGACATGAAAGACATTTTACATTTGAGCTCCTAAACTAGGTACACATGTATCTACAAACTCCCCCTTGGACCTAGTTTACTCTATTGTCTAACATTCTTCATCAGCTCTTCAAACTTCTTATACTTCTCCTATCTTGTAGCTCCAGCATGTATCTCAAATGCGAAACAGAGCCTTATAACATTTTGGAATTGGAAGGCTTGTAGAATGTCTTGTGATCATAAAACAGTGGCCACTTGTACAATGTGTATACATCATCAACAGACAAGTTTGTTAGCCACATTGGGTCAAATACCCGAATAGTATCCATTTGGCCCTCTTTTTGCAAGACTATAACAGCTTCACATGTTCTCTATTCATAGTACCACCACTTAAAGTATGGAGTGAAGTCCTGTGGCATTTCCCTTAGAGGGATTCTTGATATCGTGCGTGGAGGACTCCACTTCAGCACTATCTTTGGCTTTCCATGAATGGCATCAACTTCAGACCGTCTGATATACCTCGTCGGTTGTTGAGGTTTGAAGTTGACCCACATGGTGTGGTACTCTTTCTGCAATGTAGCCTCAAACCAGCCTGACATTTGCTTTGGGTTAGCATATAGCAACTTCAGTTTAGCCAGCTGGTTGAGCTCAAAACCAGGAAGAGTCTTCAGATCATGTGGGAATCTGAAGTACTCGATTCCCATCTCCCTCTTGACAGCATATACATTTAGATCCTCAAAATATGCCCATCCTATAATCTTTCCTGACACCTTCAGATGTTTCTTCACTTTGTAGAGCTTGGTGTAGGCACTCGGCTTTGGACCAACGCGTTGGGCTCGGATCTCTGCAAAACAAGCCGCCCATTCAACCTTTTTGATGTTGACATTGGCGTCCGAGGTTTGGGCTTGATCCGGATTCTTCTCTGACTCTTGCTCCATCTTATCCAGTTTCTCAAACGTATCACTGACAAGAGTGTCACCCAGATTGGGGACTACATTTCCCTCTTTGTCAGCATACTCTGGATAGTGCTCCGCAGTGACATCCTCGATCTCAATCTCATCAATGTCATTCAGCTCATCGTCACTGGTAGCTCCAAAAGTTGTAGCGTCCTTGACAATCTTGTTCGGATTGAGCCGGAACATCTTAGCAAGTTGCTCATCAGTAAGGTCATGAATTATTTCTCCTTCTTTGGGAGTATAACTCACAGACCTCCTAACAATCCCTTGCAAATCAAGAATCATTGTAAGTTGAGACTTGATTTGCTGAAGGGGAGTAATATCATACTCATCTTGCTGAGATGATTGATCTGCTTGATTTAAACATGTAACACAACACTTGTTAGTAATTAATCAAGACAATCAAACATTTGATAAAGATGCGTAAACATTAATTACATAATATAAATAAAATGTTCAATTACAAAATTTTTTCAGGTACATAAATGTCTAATCATTACTTTTGCCCTGAATAGCAGGCGCGTCAGTAGGTGGGGCAGATGATGAGGCTCCTTGGTCTTGACTTCTCTTGGTGCGTCTTTCTTGACCCTGAGCTAAGGTAGATGCAGCTGTACCTCATTCATCATCATCATCATCATCATCATCATCATCATCATCATACTGCCTTTCCCTAGTTTCTTCATCATCACTGCCCTCGTCATCATCACTATCATCATCTTCATCATCACCATCATCATCATCTTCTTTGATCTTCAGAGGCTTATCTTTTGATCCCTTTAGCTTGAGCATGATAGACCTGTTAGATGTCTCCAACTCCTTAATCTTCTTTGTTGATTGGACTTTATGCTCCTTGAGTTGGGCAATTTCCTAAGCCTGCTGGGAGATCTGCTGTGCTCGGGCAGTAGTTAGCTCCACTAGCTTTCGTAGCTGAGCAGTCTTCTCGTCATCAGCAACCAACAACTTCAGCACCATACAATTCAGTGCTGACATCTGTTCCTCTACCCCACTGGGAGGTAGAGATGATCCTGTGGGGAATGATGGGTGAAATGATGGTCCTGCTTGATGGCTGGTGGTGGTAGTGGTGGTTGTGGTGAATATGGGTGGTGAAAGGTAGGCTGTGGTGAATATGGGTGGTGAAGGGTAGGCTGTGGTGGTGGTTGTGGGCATGTATATGGTGGTATATGAGTGGTGGTGGTTGTTAGGATGTAGTGGTGGTGGATGGGAGTGTGGTAGTGGTAGGTGGTGTGGTAGTGGTGGTGGTAGCAGTAGTGGATGAGGTGGTGGCTGTGGCAGTAGTAGAGGTCAATGTAAACTTTAGCCTCTTCCCCTTCTTGCCATAGGGGTGAGCCATTCTCTTCCTCCTCGTGCCTTTAGGCACTATGGCTCCCTCTTGGCTGCTGGACAGGTCCAGGGTATATGATGGATCTGTATCAGCAGCAACAGAATCCCCGGACTCTCCGTGGCGTCCACTAACCGCCCTAATACCTCTCTTTGTGGCTACGACCCGGCTCCCCACCGTTCGCACTAGAGACTCTTCATCAGACTCCCCCTCTTCCATCTGGAAGTCAGGGTGAATAGGAGCTGGTTCGGTTCCACCCTGACCATCCCCTCCCTGATCAGCATCATGATGATCACCATTGGAGTCATCAGATGGTAGAGCAATCTGCTCAACGTCCGAGTCACTATCATCGTGACACCACTTTCGCCGAGTTGGTGCCACGTAGTCTTCTCTGGCCAAGTGCCCAAATAGCCTCTTTACAGGGGGCTTTACCTGCTTGCTCGTGTAAACCTTCATTCTTCCAAGAGTGGTGTCATCCATGATCTCGAGAGATACATCATCATGACTCTCCTTAGGCAGCGAAGGAAGCTTCTCGTCAATGATCATCTGCAGGAATCTCGGGTACATGCAGAAGCCTTCCTTTCCTTTGGCCTCTAAGTTCTCGATCAAGTAGGAGAAAATCATGTTGGAGAAGCTGAAGGGGTGATTCGACACCAGTGCCACGTAGGCATTCTGGATTTGGTCTGATAGATCATCAAATCCACCCCTTCGTGAAGCAATGCACTTCAGAATGACATAAGCTAGCTACTTGAACTGGGGACACAGGTTGCTTTTATTTAGCACACCTGCGTTGATGTTCCCAGAGTACCTCATCCGTAGAAAGCATCCCCTTACGGTAAGAGGATGTAGCCTGGTTGGGTAGGTAGCATCATCTCCCAAATCCAGTACGCGTCTAAGGTCAGCTGCTATGACCTCAATCTCTTGGCCAAAAATGGTGCTACGTATACAGTAGGGCTCAGTCGATCGGTCAATGGATGCACCTTCCTAGAAGGCCTGATGTATAGACCTATAGGGTGTGCACGATGCAGATATCGCTCTATAGATCCTCGATCTCCTCAGAAAAGCAATAATACCAGCAAACTCGGCAGCATTCCGAGTGGTGGTATCCAAGTGAGCACAAATATTATGCTTGGTGTTGATGATCTACCTATCTGCCATGATTCTATAACACAAGACACATACACATTAGATCTACACATTACAAAATTCTTTTCAACTTAAACTGTTTGGGATCAGTCTGGTTCAAACATGCGATTGAACCATACGATTGAGTTCTGTCGATTGATTTAGTATGCAACTGAGTTCAGTCGGGCGATTTAGTATGCGACTGAGTTCAGTTGGGCGATTGAGCCTGCGCCTGAGTTCAGTCGGGCGACTTAGCTCATACGCCTCGTTCATTCGGCCGAGTGAGTCATTCGCCCTGTTCAATCGTGCGATTGAAGTTCATTCGGAGTGACTAGTCGCATACTTCTCTGTTCGACACATTTATCCTGAATCTAAGTCAATTCTTGCAGTTCTACATTGTGTTTAGGTTCTTTTGACTCGCAGGACTCTCAATTGTTGCTATATGCCTTTCATTTTCCCCAGATTTTACTTTTATTTGGTCTGTTTGATAGTTAACACTCTTTTCTTGATTTTACTCGATTTAGTCTAGTTAGGGTTTGTTTTCTCCGTGCATTTAGTGCGTTTCGGGTCGCAAATTACCTGCAGATGAAGTCCGAACTTGTCAGTGACTAAATGGTGAGGAGAAATCGATCTAATCAAATTTGGGCAGAGTGTCGCTACTTTCGGGCGATTTTAGGGCGATTGAGGGGTGATGACTGTATGCGACCGATTTTAGCCCTACTTATACTGAATCTGGTTTCAATCGGGTGACTGGATCCATTCGCTCTTTTCAATCGTGTGATTGGAGCTTAGTCATGCGATTGGCTCAGTCGGTCACATTTAGTCGGCCGACTGGGTTTCAGTCGGGCGACTAACTCATTCGGTCAACCCTATTCAGGCGATTGGCTCATTCTTATAAGCCAGTCGTGTGAATGGTTCATACTCATGCTCCATTCGACTGCTGGTTCATAAGTATGGTCCAATCGTACGACTGGTCCATACTCATGGTCCAGTCGTGCGAATGGCTCTAGTTATGATTTTGACTTTATGACCATTCATTCACTTATTCCTTTTTCTTATTGATTTTGACCGGTGGTCATCTCAGACATGACCATTTTAACTTAGAAAAATTGTTAATCACCTTAGACATGATCCTTTCTAACATTTGAAAACCCATTTGGTCATCTCAGACGTGACCCTTTTTAGTGATTAAATTCCCGACAGAATTCTAATGCACAGTCCGACGTTTAACAGCTAAACTGACAAAATTAAACAAATGAAACAACTAGAACTAAAAGACAAAATTAAAACATATATATTTTTTTGTAATTTTGTGTGAGGTGGAAATCCTAAGATAGATATCTAACAGATTTATTTCTCGAACAGACAGCTTCAAGTCATTTTGACCATAAGTGGAACGATTTATTATGGAATCATACAAGTAAATCAAATTATTCGGGACATGTTACCAAAACCTTTTGATGCTAGATTCTTGTTTTCATCGAGAGTCATTAGCAAGTCTAGGAAATCATACTAGTGCCACAAGATGCACAGAGTGGTGTTGACTTTCAAGAGTTACAGCCACGATGATTGTCAGTATACTTGTCCTTTTAAATCCATACACAGACTTTTGACACAGATTGGTGATGATTTAAGGTTTAATTATTTCAACAAGCATTTTGGATCCCACGCTTATATGGTAATCAACATTCCTCAGGAGATTTTTGAGCGGTCTATGGGTAGTATTCAAGAAGAAACTATTCTAGAGCTTTCAAAGAGATGCTAAGCCTCAGGTTAGTGCCACCGCACAGCAGAGAGGCGCAAACCACAATGAATTGTAGAATATTTAGGTTATGTTTATCCTCAGGTCAGTGCCACCGCACAACAAAGAGGCACACAACCTATCTTCTTGTTTGAGCAATTTTATTCTTTTTGCACAGATCGCACCAACAACATAGGTTATTAGCTTGATTGCTTTTTGCATTTTTCATCTGCTTTGATCATTTTATGGTCATCCGCACACATTTGTGGCGTTTATTTTGCTCGTCACCTCTTATTGGAACTTTGTTGATTGTGTTAACCAAGGATAAGATGATAACTCACAGCTTGTTGAACAGCTTAGTTTGAACTTGAAATCACCAACAAGGTCTACTTATCTATTGTGTTGAATCTACTAACACATCATCTTATGGTGTAGCACCCTCTAGGTCTACTTTCTCCGTGTTACCTTAGTAGTAGCTAGTTTTACTATCATTTTTCCTTTTATTGTTGCTATAGACTTCTCAGACTTATACTTCGAATTTTGTATTTTAAACAATTTCTTCTTTTAAAATCCCAAACTATTTGTTCCTGTGTACTATCATTTTCCTTAGTTATTGAATCAGTATCACAGATACGATCTCATTACTTTTAGCTAGACTGTCCTCCTCCCTCATTTTTTATGTACTGAAATTAAAGCAACTAAACTTAATACTAACTTAACCTATTCTCCCCCTAAAATTCTAAAACCGAAAAAGTTTTGCGTTTAGAATTTTAAAAGGCGAAGAAATAAAATAAAATAAAATAAAACATAATAGTAAAATGAGTTCTACTTGTCGGACTAAGTACTGTCATCGCCGGAAATCACATCACTATTCTTTTTAACGTCATTGACTTCTAACAGATATAGAAAACATGGTTTATCAAAGGCCTTTGTGTAAAGGTCAGCGCGTTGGAAATCCGTATTAATTTTAACAACATCGATTAAATTCTTTTCAAAACAATCACTTATAAAGTGATATTTAATGCCGATGTGTTTGGTCTTAGGATGTTGGATCGGATTTTTAGTTACGGCTATAGCAGCAGAATTATCAACAAATATAGGAATGTTAGAGAATTTCAAACCGTAGTCCTGCATTTGCTGTTGAATCCAGATGATTTGAGAACAACAGCTTGCCGCAGCAATATATTCAGCTTCACAAGTTGACAGTGCAACTGATGTCTGCTTCTTACACTGCCACGTGACTAATCTTCTCCCAAAGAATTGACAACCTGCTAAGGTTGACTTGTAGTTCATTTTGCATCCGCCGTAATCCGAGTCACTATACGTTGTAAGTTCAAAGTCATCATCATGAGGATACCACAACCCAAGTGTTGGTGTACCCTTCCGATAATGAAATATCCTTTTGACTCCTATGAGATGGTTGACTTTCGGTTTCGCCTGTTATCTTGAGCAGAGATACGTTGCGTACATGATGTCTGGTCGTGAGGCAGTGAGATACATGAGAGATCCAATCATTCCCCGGTACATGGTAGCATCCACTAGTTCACCATTCTCATCGGGTGCTACATCATGGTTTGTAGCAAGTGGAGTCCCAGCTGCGGAAGCATTCTCCATATCAAACCGACTGAGAATATCGCCTACATACTTGGTCTAATGTAGAAATATCCCCTGTGGTGTCTGATCCACCTATAACCCGAGAAAGAATTTCATCTCTCCGATGGCACTCATCTCAAATTCAGCCTTCATTACTGCTTCAAATTCTTTACATAAGTCTTCGTTCTTGGAACCGCAGATTATGTCATCAACATAAATTTGAACAAGCAGTAAATCACCATCCTTTTCTTTGATAAACAATGTACAATCAATCACTCCTCTTTGAAACCCGTGTTTCACAAGATGAGTCGAGAGCTTCTTATACCATGCTCTAGGGGCTTGATGAAGCCCGTATAAAGCCTTGTCCATCTTGTAAACTCTATCCCGATTATACGGATCCTCAAATCCCTCGGGTTGACTGACGTACACTGTTTCTCAGATTTCACCATGAAGGAATGCACTCTTCACATCAAGCTGATAGACTTTAATCTTCATATACGATGCATAGGCTAGGAAGATACGGATGGCTTCCATTCTTGCCACAGGTGCAAACACTTAGTTGTAATTGATTCCCTCGACTTGTCAAAATCCTTGAACTACTAGTCGAGCCTTGTTTCTGATAATGACCCCTTGGTCATCCTTCTTGCATTTCTGTAACACCCGGTTATTTTAAAGTCAAGGAAAGAGTGAATAAGGTGAAAGAAAAGAAGGAAAAGAAATAAAACCCAAGT
>BJCM01187616.1:0-22619 GCA_018326385.1 Flaveria bidentis
CGTCCCCGAAACCTCTTATTCTTCGAACAAACGTGGGTAATGCTGTCTCATTTCTTCCTCAGTCTCCCAAGTTAACTCGGATCCTTTCCTATGCTACCACTGTACACGCACAAGAGGAACCACTTTATTTCTCAGCCTTTTCTCTTTTATGTCGATGATTGCCACTGGTTGCTCCACATAATTGAGCCGTTCGTCCACTTCGATATCCTCCAGTGGAACAATCATGTCTTCATCAGCTAAGCACTTTCTCAGATGAGATACATGGAATGTCATGTGAATTCCACTTAACTTATCTGGCAACTCTAATCTATAGGCCACCTCTCCTACTCGAGCGATGATTCGGAAAGGGCCTATATACCTTGGGCTCAACTTGCCCTGCTTTCTGAATCAGATAATACCTTTCCAAGGTGAGACCTTCAACATAACCTGATCACCCACCTGGAACTCAATCGGTCTACGTCGTTTATCAGCATACGACTTCTGTCTATCTTTGGCTGCCTTCATGAAGGCCTTGATCCTTTCAAGCTTCTCAGTCGTAGCCTCAATTATCTCGACGCTCCCTAACTCCTTTTGACCAATATCACCCCAACAAACGGGTGTTCTGCATCTTCTACCGTATAGCATCTCGTAAGGTGGCATACCAATGCTGGCATGATAATTGTTGTTGTATGAGAATTCGGCTAACGACAGGTGGTCATCCCAATTTCCCCCAAATCAATCACACATGCCCGAGGCATGTCTTCCAATGTCCGAATGGTCCTTTCTGACTGACCATCAGTTTGCGGATGATAAGCTGTGTTAATATGTAACATCGTCCCTATAGCGTCGTGGAATTTCTTCCAGAATTTGGATGTAAACCGGGTGTCACGATCAGACACAATAGACACCGGCACACCATGACGAGTTACAATTTCCTTGATGAACAGATCAGCCAACCTCTCAGATGAATATGTCTCGCGGATCGGTAGGAAGTGAGCACTCTTCGTCAAACGATCAACTATCACCCATATGGCATCGTACCCTTTCGGAGTACGCGGCAACTTTGTAATGAAATCCGTGGTGATGTGCTCCCACTTTCATTCCGGTATATCCAAAGGTTGGATCTTTCCATACGGCTTTTGATGCTCGGCCTTCACCTGTAAACAAGTAAGGCAGTTACTCACATACTCCACTACATCGCGCTTCATACCCGGCCACCAGTAATCTTTCTTCATATCTTGGTACATTTTCGTGAATGGAGTATCGAGTCTTGTGAGCTTTATCCATTATCTTCACCCGTAGATCCCCAAAACAAGGAATCCACACACGACCAAATCGGGTTCTAACACCGAGTGTGTTTTCACCCAATTCTCCAACCAGACCTCTTATTCTTTCAGAGTTAAGATGATCTTCTTTTAGTGCCTCATCTTGAAACTCTTTGACTTGCTTCATTACATCAGAGGTCATGATCAGTTGATATGCTTTCACCCGAAGCGGTTCGTGCCTCTCCTTTCGGCTAAGGGCGTCAGCTACCACATTAGCTTTGCCCGGATGGTAATGGATGACACAATCATAATCTTTTATGAGCTCCAACCATCGTCTCTGCCTCATATTCAGGTCCTTCTACTCAAAGAAGTACTTTAAGCTCTTGTGGTCAGTGAAGATGGTGCACTTCGTTCCGTACAGATAGTGCCTCCAAATCTTTAGTGCAAAGACCACAACTGCTAGCTCCAGGTCATGAGTAGGATAATTGACCCCATGAACCTTCAACTGTCGGGATGCATATGCTATAACCTTCCCTCTCTGCATTAACACACACCCCAACCCTGAATAGGTAGCATCAGAATAGACCACCAGATCTTCGCTTCCTTCGGGTAATGATAGAACATGAGCTTGAGTCAATCTTGTCTTTAATTCTTCGGATGCCTTCTCCTGAGCCTGACCCCATTCAAACTTTACATCCTTCTGGGTCAACTTAGTCAGTGGAGAAGCAATCTTAGAGAAGTCTTGGATAAATCTTCTGTAGTAACCCGCCAAACCTAAGAAGCTACAAATCTTGGATGGCGTCTTTGGTGATTTCCATTGCATAACCACCTCCACTTTCGTCGGGTCCACCATAATCCCATCGGGATTCACCACATGACCCAAGAACTGAACTTCACGCAACCAAAATGCGCACTTGGAGAATTTAGCATACAACTTCTCCTTTCTCATCATATCCAGAACTTCCCGAATGTGGTCAGTATGCTCAATCTCGCTCTTCGAATAAATCAGGATATCATCAATAAACACAATCATTGATCTATCCAACATTGGCCGACACACTCTATTCATCAAGCCCATAAAAGCAGCTGGCGCATTGATCAATCCAAATGACATAACGAGGAACTCGTAGTGACCGTAGCGCATGCGAAAAGCTGTTTTAGGGATATCCTGCTCCTTCACCTTCAGCTGATGGTAACCAGATCGAAGATCTATCCTTGAAAACCAACTAGCACCCTGAAGCTGATCAAACAAATCATCTATCCTCGGTAAGGGGTATCGGTTCTTCACTGTCAGCTTGTTCAGCTCACGGTAGTCGATACACATTCTCGTGCTATCGTCTTTCTTCTTCACAAACAATACCGGAGCACCCCAAGGAGAGATACTCGGTCTAATGAACCCCTTATCAAGCAACTCTTGCAACTGCTCCATCAACTCTTTCATTTCCATCGGAGCCAACCGATACGGTGCCTTGGCAACAGGTTGGGAACCCAGTATTAGATCAATCTGAAACTCGATCTCTCGGTCAGGTGGGACTTCTGGTAAGTCTTCTAGGAATACATCTGGAAAGTCACACACAACCGGCACATCAGACAGTTGTGGTGTTGGCGTATCCACATCCTTTACATAGGCCAAGTAAGCACTACATCCACGCCTTATACACTTCCCCGCCACCGCCATCGAAATCACCTTTAGAATCGTCGTGATTCGATCCCCGTAAACCGTTACCAAACTCCCGTCAGGCACTATCAACCGAATCATCTTCTTACAACACACAATGTTCGCCTCAGAGTCTGCCAACCAATCCATCCCAAGAACCAAATCATAACCAGCCAAGGTCATCACGAACGGTCTAACAAGAAACTTATGACCTTCTAATTCCACCTCACAATTCTCTATCATCATAGAAATCATGGTAGACTTACCTATGGTAGTTTCTACATCAAAGGGCGCATCAACACGTCTACTACTAACAGGTAGCTTAGCTCAAAGAGTAGCAGAAATAAAACTTTTACTAGCACCCGAATCAAATAACACAGAAGCTAAAGTTTGGTTCACCAGAAACGTACCAAACACGACATCAGGGTCCGTCCTAGCTTCGTTTTGTGTCATCGTGAATGCCCTGGCGCTCGCCCTTGGTCCTTCACCTCCAGTTTTCTTCACCCCAGAACTCTCAGCCCTAGGCTTCTAACAGTCCTTGTTCACGTGGCCCTCCATGCCACAGTTAAAACACCGGACCGTATGACAATCCTTGGCTATATGCCCCGGCTTCCCACATTTGAAGCATACATTCAACCCCAGCCTACATTCCCTGCTATGTTCTCTCCCACACCTATCACACTTCCTTATACCAGCACCCGATGCGACCACACGGCGATCGTCCACCCGTGCCTTCTTATTTCCCGTCGAAGCATTACCCCGACCAAACATCTTCCCCTACCAGTTTCGATCACCACCACTCTTCTTTCCACCTTCACTCACCACCACCGTCCACTCGTCGTACAGTCTCCCTGCCAAATCCACCGCCGACCTAAACGTGCTCGGCTGGGCAGCGATCATGTGCCTGCGAATATCCGCTGGCAAACCCTAAATTTACCTCTTGTTTTTTCGAGACAGAGGTGTCACCTGATCTGGCACCAGACGTGCCATCTCGTTGAATTTCGTGGTGTACTGCTGGTCCATCATAGTTCCCACCTCAAGTTGCAAGAACTCCCTTTCGACCTAGTCCATTTCTCGATGAGGACAAAACTCCTCAAGCACCAACTTTTTCAGCTCAGGCCATCTTTTCCCAATGGCCCTGCTACCCTCGGCTTGGACAATGTTGTCCCACCAGCACAGAGCTGAATCCACAAAAGAGTGGGTAGCGAATTTCACCTTCTGGTCCTCTCGGCACTCGCTGATATTAAGTACCGCCTCCATTTCCCTCACCCACCGATGACCGGCGGCAGTTGTGCAGTTTCCATCGAAAGTTGGGGGCTTGCATCTCATAAACACCCCATAGTTACAGCCTCGCGCCGCCTCCGGCGCGTGCTCTTCTTCTTCCTCCTCATCATCAGAGAGAACCGTTTCCGGCTCTGGTTATTCCCGTTCTCCCGAGGACCTGTTTCTCTCCTTTCTTTCTCCTTCTCTTACAGCTTTGATAACTTCGGTCACTACAGACGGCAAGATCGTCTGCATGACCTGATGAACTTCCTCAACCACTGCCTCTTTCACCGAGGCCCTCAGATCGGCGCTCTCGTCGCCACCCTCTGGATGAGGGGTCTCTAGTTCTTCATGAACCACCTTCTCAACTCTGGGTCTCCCTCTCTTGGGTCACGGTTTAGCATCGTGACCTCCACCTCGTGAAGCTTTCGAAGATCTACCACCGGCCATCACACGCACACTAAAAGATTTAAACACCAACATGGTCATTCAAGGGAATAGCTCAGTTTATGTCAAGTATAGTAAGTCCCTATTTACACTGGCCAGTTGTGATTAGCCACTTAATTTACTCTTCATACCCCAAGCATTACCTGTCATGACTACATCAGTATTTAAATCTACATACAACACATAACCACATACCATGCACACATAAAATCGGTTAATTTTACGAAAATACCTGATGGCACGCAGGTACTCAGAGTGGCATCCCATTCCCTTTCGTCCCATTCTCAGTGTAAGTTAAGGTTTATTTTGAAAATTTACCCATTTCACTTAAACTTTGGCTCTGATACCAACTTGTAAGGCCCCGTTCCCGGGAAATTTACAGCTGGATCCTCATCGCACATAAAACATATAAATTACCTTTATATTATGAAAATATTGCAACGGAAACATAAAATAACTTTTCATAACATTAAATATGCTTTTGCAAGTTAATACAAGCGTCCATTTCAAAGCATCGTTCGTTCGCATTACAATACAAAAACATTAACAAAAGAATGTCATCCAAAAGAGCTGAGTAGCCGCCTCGTGCCATCCTCAGCAACTATTACCTACCAACTAGAAACACATCAAAGTCAGTGTTGCTGAGTGAGTTCTAGTTTTATAATAAAATATACATTACATCGATAAAATCTTTTTGTATTTTCTTTCAAAATCATACTATACTTTTCATTCGTTTGTGATCATACATAATACGTACATACAGATAATATCATCATTATCTTCTTTAATCTTTCATGCTTCATTCTTTACCTTTCCTTTTTGTCAACCATAAACCCTTCCCTTATGTTCATGGTACTGGACCTAGGCCTGTCATAGACCTTCTGTAACGGTGCATCGCACCTTGTGGTCACATTACCTAGGGTAAGATTTAGGTTTACTATGCAATACCTTTCTATTCGTGGTTCTAGACCTAGGCCTCTCATAGACCTTCTATAATGGTGCATCGCACCTCGTGGTCACAGTACCTAAGGTATGAACGTAGGTGTACCATCGCAATATGCAATACCTTTCTGTTAGTGGTTCTGGACCTAGGCCAATCATAGACCTTCTATAACGGTGAATCGCACCTTGTGGTCACAGTACCTAAGGTATGCAGCAATAGTTCTATGCATTTGTTCAATCACAAAGAAAGACCCCGTTGTACATGCCATGCTTATCAGACTATCTTTACTTTCATTACTCGCTAATGCATGCATTCTTACTTCATGTTCCTCTTTTCTTTATCTTTCACTTTACGTTACATAATACTTCATTACATTTATTAACGTCACACGTAAAGCCACAGGAAAAATAAACATACATCATAACAAGGAACATAACATACACAAGCAATAACATCATATAGGGCAACATCATACATACATAACATGCATAATCATGCACATTATCATCATCATGCCCAACCTGCTCTCTAGGCGTCAACAGTCACCTTACATGCTCTTACGGGAATCTTTACGTCAACATTTACATCTGCACTTTCCATCAAAAGTCAGAAGTGAAACTATACTTTCCTCGGGTGCAACAGCCCTATTAAGGCGTATGGACACCCTTCAGTCGCATGGCTCCATGCGACTGAACACCATGCGAATGAACCAACGCGGATGAACACTCATGATTTTGGTTACTCGAACCAATCCGAACCAACACTTTTCCTCTTTTCCTCCTTTCTCTCTTCTCCTCTCTTTCTTTAGCTGATTTGTGAGTGTGGGGGAGAGGGTAAGGGTTGCCCTCTCCCTTATATACTCCCATTCACCCGAATTTCTTTCGTTGGCGAGGTTGGTCCCTCGACTTTGGACTTTATTTCTTTTTCTTATTTCGTCGGCTTCAAAATAGATAAATAAATAAATAACCGGGTGTTAGAAATTCGATCATGTGAATCAAATTCACCATGGGGCTTTTGTTCCCCATGTTTAAACGATCCTAATTTTGTCAATAACTTACTTGATTTTGATTGAATTGAAGGTTTTGGGTTTAAACGAGCTTTGCGACTGTTCTTGATTTCCAATTCGTTGTGTGTGTATGTGTTTTGAGCAATTGAGGGTTCAGGTAGTTCAGGAAACCATATTAGAGTAAAAGCCCTCCGATTTATAGGTTTAATTCGTTCAATTTGGTACTCAACGGCTGCAACGTTTAAATCGGGGGTTACACATCGAATTAAGTTGTTTAATTGTTGTTACAGATTCAATGATTCAACACATTTAGTTTGTGATTAATTAAAGGAACGTTTATAGTCGTTTGATTGTTTTTTTATTATGGTTTAGGTGTAAACCGATTTGATTATTGATGTGTGTTCGGTTAAAAGTTCAAAGAATGTTAAATCCGCATTGAAACCCACATTAACACACATGCACAGGTTCGATTTTGCCTCACGAACATTTTGGTGTAACTTGGCGTCGAAACCGAGGCATAAAACCCGGTTTTTGGCCTTGCCGGAGCCGCAACCGGCGGTGGCTAGAGGGCTCGTCGGAAAGTCGAGTGATAGGGGGAAATTGTTTGGTTTTTTTATTAATTACACAATTGGCCCCTATAGTTTTCAAAGTTTATTATTTTATGTTAAAAACTTTAAATTCAAGTTTCATAAGTTACATAAATACCTTTTAAGTTTAAATTTTAACTAATTTATTAATTTCTAAGCTTTTATAATAATAATAATTATTATTAATATTATTAATATTATAGTTATTATTATTGTTCATTATTATTATTGACATTATCATTAGTGTTAATACTATTATAATTATTATCCTTGTAACAATTATTATTATGGTTCAATTTAATAGCTAGGTTATTGATTTTTACATTAAATTTTTAAAGGCAAACTAAGAATTAAAAATAAGTAACCCATACATTTCATAAATGTCAACAAAGATCCTTACAAGAATTTAACGGCATTAACTTTTAATCAACGGAAAAATGCGAGATGTTACATTTAGGAGTGTAGCTCATTGATCTTCTGACTATCCCTTGCAAGTCAAGAATCATGGTTAATGGAGACTTGACCTGCTGAAGGGGTTGGGCATCGTATTCGTCTGTTTGTAGACCTTCATCTATTTGATTAAACATTAATCACAACACACATAAGTCATCATATAATGCATTTAAACATAAACAAACAAAAATGATAATTAATTACATTAATGTAATATAATTCAAATACAAAAGTTTCTAAGTACAAATACATCTAACTATTACTTTTGTCTTGAATAGCAGGTTCTTTAGCTGGATGAGAAGAGGATGAGGCTCCTTGATCTTGATTCCTTTTAGTTCTCCTCTCCTGAGCCTGAGGATTAGAGGCTGATGCAGATGCATCACCTTCCTTATCATCATCCTCATCTTTATCTTTTCTGCTCAGTCCTCCCTCCTTGACATCTTCTTCACTATCATCTTCATCCTCATCTTCATCCTCATCATCATCATCATCATCTTAATCACCATTATCATCATCACCATCAGCATATTTAATCTTTAATGGCTCAGACTTTGATCCTTTGAGCTTGATCAATATCTTCTTGTTTTTCTTCTCTAGCTCCTTTATCCTCTTTACCGAGGCCAACACCAGCTCATTTTGGCTTTTAAGTGCTTGGTGGGCTCGGCCTAATGCTCTCTCGTATTAAGCATTCTTCTCACTCAGATGTGCAATTTGCTTCATTCTTAGATCATCAGTTGCAAGCAACTTCAGCACTAATCTATTAAGGTTGGTTAGCTATTCCTCTAACCCAACTGTGGGTAGAGTGGAGCTAGGTGTAACTATGGTTTGGGTGGAAGGACCTGCCTGGTGAGTGGTGGCTGTGGTGGTGGATGTGGTGAATATAGGTGGTGGGATGTTAGTGGGAAATGGTGGAGTGGTTGTGGTAGTGGTGGTGGATTGGGTGATAGTGGTAGTGGGAGTGGTGGTGGTGGTAGTAGTGGATGTGTTGGTGGCAGTGACTGTGGGGGTGGTAGTGGTTGTGGTGGTGGTGGCTGGAGTAGTGGTAATTGTGGTGGTGGCTAAAGAGGTGATCAAGTGAATCTTCGCCTCTTGCTCTTTAGCTTGTACGGTTGGGCCATCCTCTTCTTCCTAGAGCCTTTTGCAGTAGGGGTTCCCCCTTGATTGTTGGGCTGGTCAGGGGTGTAAGAAGGATCTGTGACATCAGTAGCATCACCCCTAGATTCAGCCTGGTGTCCACAAACCGCCCTTATCCCTCTCTCAGTGGCCACGACCCGACTTCCGACCGTCTACACTAGAGGCTCTTCATCTGACTCCTCATCCTGATCAACCAAGAAGCTTTGGTGAAAGGCAGCCCCTTCATTTTCACTGGGAGCATCCCCACCTTGACCTTGGTCATCATCATCGTTGTCGTCGTCTTCTTCAGTTTGTGCCATGATGGGCTCGACGTCAGAGTCACTGTCATCGTGATGCCACTTCCTCTTAGCGGGCACCATATAGTCTTCTCGGGAAAGGTGCCCAAATAGTCTCCTCATCGGGGGTTTAACTTGCTTACCCTGGTAGACGTTCATTCTCCCTAAAGTAGTGTCATCCATTACCTCAAGCACCATTGCATCATCTTTCTCTTTTGGAAAAGCATAGGAAACTTCTCATCAATAATCAGCTATAAGAAACGTGGATACATGCAAAAGCGTTCCTTGCCTTTAGCCTCAAGGTTCTCGATCAGATAGGAGAAGATCATGCAAGAGAAACTGAATGGGCGGTTCAGTACCATTGCTACATAGGCATTCTGGATTTGATCAGACAACTGATCAAATCCTCCACGCTTGGAGGCTATACATTTTAGGATCACATGTGCCAGATACTTGAACTGAGGGTACATGTTGCTCTTGTTCAGTACACTGGCATTTAAGTCACCGGCGTAGTTGATCCTCATGAAGCATCCCTGTACAGTCAGGGGATGTATCTTAGTTGGGTTGGTTATGTCCTCACCCAGACCCAATACCCATCTCAAGTCATCCTCAGTGATCTCTATCTCTTGATCGAATATAGAGCTCTGTATACAATATGGCTCAACCTATCTGTCCACCCTGGCACTTTCCTAGAATGCCTGCTAGATGGATCTATAAGGTATGCATGTAGTTGAAATAGCTTTGAAGATCCTCGATCTCCTAAGAAATGCAATAATCCAAGCAAACTCGGAAGCATTCCGAGTGGTGGCATCCACGTGGGCACAGATGTTGTGCTTGGGGGTCATGGTCCATCTATCCCCCATGTTTCTATAACATAATAAACATATACATTAGAAATGTGTATTAGAGAAGACACTTGACACTTAAACTATTTTTAGATCAAACTAGTTCAATCGTGAAATTGAAACATACGACTGAATTCAGTCGTGTGATTGCACATGAGGCTGAGTTCAGTCGTGCGATTGAGCTTGCGAATGAACTTAGTCGTGTGTTAAGCCATCCAGCTGAGACAGTCGTGCGACTGAGTTACTGAATGATTCATTCGTGCGATTGAATCGCACATCTGGCTCAATCGTGCGACTGAAGTTCATTCGGAGTGTCTAGTCATATATGACTCTGTTCAACACTCCAACCTCGAATCTAGGTCAAATCTTGATGATAGACATCGTGTTTAGACTCATTTAACTCGCAGAGACTCAATATAACACTTAATGTCTTTTAAATCAACATTTAAGTCTAATTAAGTGGTCTATTTTAGGGTTTATGTCTCGGTTCTTGATGTTAGCAGATTCGGCCCATAGGGTTTGAATCAACCGTTCATTATGTGTGATTTCAGTCTCATAATATCTGTAGATGAACAATAGATCAGTTAGTAACACAATCGACAAGAAATCAAGGTGAGAAGAAATTTTGGTAGGGTGTTTACGTATGAGCAGGTTTTGAACGATTTGGGGGTGGTGAGAAATGCGACCAACTCACCCCTCCTTTTATATTGTTTTAAAGTACAGTCGTGTGACTGCACCCATACTCATGCTTCAGTCGTGCGACTGCACCCATACTCATCCTTCAGTCGTGCGACTGAATCTATACTCATGCTTCAGTCGTGCGACTGACTTATACTCCTTCATCCATTCGTATGATTGGCTCAATCTTATGGTACAATCGCATGGATGTTACATTCTCATGGTCCAGTCGTGTGACTTGCTCATACATGTGGTCCAGTCATGTGACTGACTCATACTTATGGTCCAGTCATGCGATTGGCTCATACTTATGGTCCAGTCGTGCGATTAGCCCATACTTATGATCTAATCGTGCGATTTGTCCATATTTATGGGTTTGACCTCACACACTTTCAAACACTTAAAACTTTTACCTTTTGATATTGAACATTATGTCCGATGATCATCTCAAACATGACCTTTTAATTTAAACTGTTTGATCACCTCAGGCATGATCCTTTTAATTTTAAAACCGGATTTGTCATGTCAGACGTGACTCATTTTAATCTTGAACATTTTGGTCACCTCAGACGTGATCCTTTTAATTTTAAAACCGGATTTGTCACCTCAGATGTGACTCATTGTAATTTTGAACATTTTGGTCACCTCAGACATGACCCATTTTGAGTGAGTGATTTATTGATTAAGTCTAGTTGTAAAGTCCGACATCTACGCAACAAATTAATAGAAAACAGAAAATTTGAAAACACTTTGAAATTTAAAACAAAAACAGGACATATTTTTGTATTTTTGATTCGAGATGGAATTAAACCTATTAGAGTACATCTAACCGATTTTACTTCCTAGACAACACAGTTTTAAGTTAATTTTATCATTTCTAGAATGATTCATTATGGAATCATACAGGTATATCAGAATCATTTTGGACATTTTATTAAGCCAATTTGATGTTAGGTTCTTGTTTTGACCGAGAGTCAATAGCAGTTTTAGGAAATCATACTAGAGCTATAAGATGCGCACAATGATTTTGACTTTCAAGAACTGTAGCTCATGATCATTGTCAGTATACTTGTCCTCTTAAATCCATACACACATTTTTGACACACATTGGTGATGAGTCAAGGTTTAATTATTTCAACGAGCATTTTTGGATCCCATGCTTATATGGTAATCAACATTCCTCGTGATATTTTTGAGCGGTCTACGGGTATATTTCAAGAAGAAACTATTCTAAGAGCTTTCAAAGAGATGCTAAGCCTCAGGTCAGTGCCATCGCACAGCAAAAAGTCGCAAACAACAACGAATTCAAGAATATTTAGGTTATGCTTATCCTCAGGTTAAAGCATTTTTTTTTCTTTTGCATATAACGCACCAACAACAAAAGTCATTAGCTAGATTGCGTTTAGCAATTTTTCAGTGCTTTGCTCATTTTCATGGTCATCCGCACACATTTGTGGTGTTTATTTTGCTCGTCACCCCTTATTGAAAATGCGTTGATTGTGTTAACCAAGGATAAGATGGGAACCCACAGCAAGTTGAACAACTTAGTTAGAATTTAAATCACCAATGAGGTCTACTCATCTGTTGTGTTGAATCTACCAGCACATCATATCATGAACTAGCAACCTCTAGGTCTACTTTCTCTATGTTATCTCAGTAGCTGACTAGTTTTACTATCATTTTTCCTTTTATTTTGCTTAGATTTCTCAGACTTATACTTTGAACTTTGCATCTTTATCATTTAAGTTCTTTTAAAGTCCCAAACAATTAGATCCCTGTGTACTATCATTTTCCATAAGCGTTGAACCAGAATCACAGATTGGATTTCAACTCTTTTAGCTAAGCTGCCCTCCTCCCTCGTTTTTTTTAAGTAATTAAATACTGCACGAACTAAATACTAAATTAACATATTCTCTCCCTAAAATTCTAAAATCAAAAATCTTTTTGTGTTTTTTGGACTTTTAATAGACAGGAAAAGAAAAGAAAATAAAATTAAATATAATAAAAATTAAACCATGCCAGACTAGGCACTTTCTTCTTCTAGAATCACATCACTTTTCTTCTTCACGCCATTAACCTCTAAAAAATATAAAAACCTAGGTTTATCAAATGCTTTAGTGTAGAGGTCGGCGTGTTGAAAATCTGTATTTATTTTAACAAAATCAATTAAGTGTTTTTCAAAACAGTCACGTATAAAGTGATACTTAATACCGATGTGTTTAGTTTTAAGGTGTTGGACCGGATTTTAGGTGACAGCAATAGCAGCAGAATTATCAACAAAAATAGGAGTGTTAGAAAATTGCAAACCGTAGTCGCGCATTTGCTGTTGAATCCAGATGATTTGTGAACAGCAAATTGCAGCAACAACGTATTCAGCTTCACATATTGACAGAGCAACGGAGGTCTGCTTCTTACACTGCCAGGTGACTAACCGTCTACCAAAGAACTGACATCCCGCTGATGTTGACTTGTAATTCATTTTGAAACCGCCATAATCCGAATCGCTATACGTTGTAAGCTTAAAGTCATCGTCATGAGGATACCACAACCCGAGTGTTGGAGTACCCTTCAGATAACGAAAGATCCTTTTTACGCCAATGATATGGTTTACTTTTGGTTTCGCCTGATATCTGGAGCATAGGCACGTCGCGTACATGATATCAGGACGTGAGGCTGTGAGATACATGAGAGATCTAATCATTCCTCTATACATGGTTGCATCGACTAGATCACCATTTTCGTCGGGTACGACGTCATGGTTCGTGGCAAGTGGAGTTCCAACTACCGAAGCATTCTCCATGTCGAACCAACTTAGGATATCAGCTAAATACTTGGTCTGATGTAGGAAGATTCTCTTTGGTGTCTAATCCACCTGTAATCCAAGGAAGAACTTCATCTCCCCCATTGCACTCATTTCAAACTCTGCTTCATTACATATTCAAATTCTTTAGATAGATCCTTGTTTTTGGAACCGAAGATTATGTCATCAACATAAATCTATACTAGCAGTAAGTCGCCATCCTTTTCTTTAATGAACAATATACAGTCAATCACTCCTCTGTGAAAACCATGTTTAACAAGATGTGTTGTGAGTTTCTCATACTAGGCTCTAGGGTCTTGATGGAGCCCGTAGAGAGCCTTGTCCAGCTTGTAAACTCTGTCTTGATGATAAGGATCCTCAAATCCTTCAGGTTGACTGACATAGACCGTCTCACGGATTTCACCATGGAGGAATGCACTCTTCACATCTAGTTGATAGACTTTAATCTTCATGTAGGATGCATAAGCTAGAAATATACGTATTGCTTCCATCCTTGGCACTAGTGCAAACACTTCATTATAATCTATGCCTTCAACTTGTTGAAACGTTAAACTACAAGTCGGGCCTTATTCCTGATTATGACCCATTGGTCATATTTCTTGCATTTCAGCACCCATTTAGTGCCAATCACCTTAGCACCTTTTGGTTTATGCACAAGAGTCCATACTCCTAACTTCTTGAACTGTAGGAGTTCTTCTTGCATCGCACTGACCCATGCCTCATTATTTAGGGATTCACTCACATATTTTGGCTCAAATTCAGACACAAAACATCAATATGCGCCATCGTGAAGATATCCCCAATGACATTGTCCAAAGGATGATAAACATTTAACCGAGATCCGAGAGTTATTGGAACAACCACCTCATTATCCAGATTGTTAAACTCAGGTTCAGGATCTGTAGCTGTTGGAGTATGAGGTTCTGAAGTGTCAGAGGCATCAGAAGTTGATGCTTGTGTACTTTCATTTATGGGAACCTGTTCCTCCTGGTCCATATTTTCAGTCTCCACTGCTTCATCATCAGAGGAAGAGTCACTTACTTCAAGCTCTCCCCCTGAAAGGTTAGAAGAGTCATCTTGTTAGGATCGTGTACAGGATGATGTACTAACTGATCTACGTGTATACCAACTCAAATAGTGCGGAATCCTATTTGATTGGCGATCCAATCAATGAGAACGCACGTAGAATCGATCTTAGATTGAATCTAAACATTAAGAACGATTGCTAATCAATTTACTGCGATCTATGAGCTTGGAACAGGTTCTTAGAAGTCTCTGGACGGCTAGGGTACGATTTAGTACGTAGGTATTCGAAGTCTTATGTTTTTCCACGAATTAAGTGCTATTTATAGGTTAGGGTTTCTCATTCGTGCGACTGAACCATTAGCATGAAGTTGTTCATGCGTATGGTCCATTAGCATGGGCCATTCGCATCAGAACTTCACATGACTAAGTTTTAAACATATTTCTCAATCATCATTGACTAAAAACTATGTAAACAACCCCAAACCTATAAAGTTAGTTCAATAAGCGTTAACATAAAATAATCAATGAAATATTCAACATTATAAGCACAACCACATATTGTATTTCATTCAGTACCCATTCTATTACATATATCTAAGACATGAAAGACATTTTACATTAAGCTCATAAACTAGGTACATATGTATCTACAAACTCCCCCTTGGACCTAGTTTACTCTATTGTCTAACATTATTCATAAGCTCTTCATATTTCTTGTACTTCTCCTCTCTGGTAACTCCTGCATGTATTTTGAAGGCAAAGCAGAGTCTTATCACATTTTGGAACTGGATGGCCTGTACAATATCTTGCACGTCATAGAACAGTGGCCACTTGTATAAGGTGTAAACATCATCAGCCGACAAGTTAGTGATACACATTGGGTCAAATACCCTGATAGTTTCCATATTTCCATTTCTGTTCAGAACTATGACCGCCTCACCTGTTCTCCAGTCATAGTACCACCATTTAAAGTGTGGAGTGAAGTCTTGAGGCATCACCCTTAGAGGGATTCTAGACATTGTGTGCGGAGGACTCCACTTTAGCACAATCATAGGCTTTCCAGTAATGGCATCAACTTCAGATCTTTTGATATACCTCGTTGGTTGTTGAGGTTTGAAGTTGACTCACCTGGTGTGGTACTCTCTTTTCAATGCCGCTTCAAACCAGCCTAACATCTTTCGAAGATCAGCATATAGCAACTTCAATTTTGCTAACTTGTTAAGCTCAAAACCTGGAAGAGTCTTCAGATTGTGTGGAAATCTGAAGTACTCGATTCCCTTCTCTCTATTCACAGCATAAACGTTAAGATCTTCAAAATAGGCCCACGCGATAATCTTGCCTAACACCGTGTGATGCTTCTTCACTTTATAGAGTTTGGTGTAGACATTTGACTGTGGATCACTACGTTGGGCTCTGATTTTTGAAAAAGCATGTTGCCCATTCACCTGTTCTGATGTTGACATCGGCGTCTGAGGCTTGGGCCTGCTCTTTATTCTTTTCTGACTCATGCTTTATTTTATCCAAAGTTTCAAAAGTATCACTGACAAGAGTGTCACCCAGATTGGGAACGACATTACCCTCGTTGTCAGCATACTCTGGATAATTTTGAGTCGTGACATCTTCAATCTCTATCTCGTCTACATCATTAAGCTCATCGTCACTTTCCACGTTAATTATAGGAGCATCCTTCACGGTCTCATCAGGATTTAGTCGGAATATTTCGGCCAGTTGCTCATTAGTGAGGTCATGAATTATTTCTCCTTCTTCAGGAGTGTAATCCACAGACCTCCTGATTATCCCTTACAGATCAAGAATCATTGTAAGTTGAGTCTTGATCTATTGAAGGGGAGCAACATCGTATTCATCTCTTTGATAGTTTGGGTCTGCTTGATTTAAAAAATATAACATATCAACCATTAGTCAATAATCAAAATAGAAACACATTAACAGAATATAAACATTATGTACATGAGTTTGATACAATATTCAATTACACATTATTTAAATTACATAAACATCTATGCATTACTTTTGTCTTGAATCATGTGTTCCTCTCCCATCGGGGCTGATGTAGAGGCACCCTGATCTTGAGTTCTCTTGGTTCGCCTCTCACTTGCTGATGTGGCACCCGACACAGATGGATCTCCTTCTCCTTCATTATCTCCTCCCTCCTCATCATCACCTTCCTCTGTATCATCACCTTCATCATCACCAGCGTCATTATCATCATCACTCTCTTCATCATCACCACCATCACTCTCATCATCATCACCCTCACCCTCTCCGATCTTCAGAGGCTCTTCTTTGGATCCTTTAAGCTTGAGCATGATCGATCTGTTAGATGACTCCAACTCTTCAATCTTCTTTTCTGATGCAGCTTTATGCTCTTTGAGTTGAGCAATCTCCTCTGCCTGCTGAGATATCTGCTATGATTGGGAGGCTGTTAGCTCCATCAGTTGTCGTAACTATACAGTCTTCTCGTCATCGGTAGCTAACAGATTCAACATCATACGGTTTAGTGCTGAAAGTTGTTCCTCTACCCCACTTGGAGGTAGAGATGATTCGGTGGTAAATGTGGTCTGAGCTGAGGGACCAGCTTGGTGGCTGGTGATGGTGGAAGTGTTGTATATGGGTGGTGGTATAGGTGTGGGTGGTGATGGATGAGCTGTAGTGGTGGTGGATGTGATGCGGGTAAATGGTGGAGTGGCTGTGGTAGTGGTGTGTGAGATGGTAGGAGTGGTGGTAGTAGTTGTGGCAGTGGTAGTGGGTGGAATGGTGGTAATGGAGGTGGATGGAATGGTGGTAGTGGATGCTATGGTAGTGGTGGTGATGAATGTCATCCTCCTCCTCTTCAACTTCATCCCATGGGGCTGAGCCATCCTTTTCTTCCTCGAACCCCTCGAGGAGGATGCTCCCCCTGGGATCTGTAGCTGGTCTGGGTATAAGTGGGATCTGTGGTAATCTCCCTAGACGCAGCTTGGCGTCCTCCAACTTCCTCTATCCCATGCTCGGTCAGAACCACCCGACTGCCCACTGTTCGGGTTAGTGGCTCTTTATCACTCTCTTCCTCCTCATCAGGAGGGCAGAAATCCTGATAGAAACTAGCGGTGGTGGTATCTCCATGAGTGAGTGGTGGAGGTGTAACATGTGCAGTGCTGTCCCTAGTAGCAGCGGGGCCAGAATCTCCACCAGCGCCACTGTCATCATCATCGGAGTCATCATATGGGAGGGCAATCTACTCCAAATCTGAATCACTCTCCTCGTACTCCTCCTGGGCCAGGTGCCCGAACAGTCTCCTCACAGGGGGCTTGACTTGCTTTCCCCTATAGACCTTCATGCGGCCCAAAGTCGTGTCATCCATCACCTCAAGTGACACCGCATTATGGCTCTCCTTGGGAAAGGAAGGCAGCTTCTCATCTATAATCATGTGGAGGAATCTTGGGTACATACAGAATCCCTCCTTGCCTTTGGCCTCAAGATTCTCTATCAGGTAAGAGAATATCATGCTGGAGAAGCTAAAGGGGTGGTTTAGTACCAGTGCCACATAGGCATTCTGGATTTGGTCTGATAAGTCATCAAACCCACCCCTCCTCGAAGCTATGCACTTCAGTATCACGTGTGCCAAGTACTTGAACTGGGGACATAAGTTATTTTTGTTCAGCACACCTGCATTGATTTCCCCAGAGTACTTCATCTTGAGGAAGCATCCCCTCACAGTCAGAGGGTGTAGTCTAGTTGGGTGATCAGCATCATCACCCAGTTCTAGTACTCGTCGAAGATCTGCAGCAGTCACCTCTATGTCGTGCCCAAATATATTATTCCTGATGATGTAGGCTCATGAGACCGATCAACTGATGCTCCCTCCCAGAAGGCCTACTGTATAGACCTGTAGGGAGTGCATGGTGTAGATATGTCTTGGTGTATCCTTGATCTCATTAGAAATGCAATGATGCCAGCAAACTCGGCAGCGTTCCGAGTAGTGGCGTCCACATGAGCACATATATTGTGCTTGGTGTTGATGGTCCACAGATCAGCCATAGAACTGTAACACAAGACACACATATATTAGATCAGCACATAATAGAAAGTAATTCAATCTAACCTGTTTGAGGTCAGTCTGGTTCAATCGTGTGATCGAACCATACGACTGGGTTCAGTCGTTTGACCTTATCATGCGACTAAATACAATCGGGTGACTGATCATGCGACTGAGTTCAAACAGGTGACTGAGCCTACGACTGGTTCAGTCGGCCGATTGAGCTCATTAGCATTGTTCATTCGGCTGACTGAGTTATTCGTCCAGCTCAGTCATGTGATTGTAGTTCATCTGGGTGTCCAGTCGCATGACCTACTGTTTGTTCGATTGAGATTCAATTTTTTGAGCAAATCTTGATATTAGACATCGTGTTATGGCTCATTAGACTCGCAATAACCCTATTTAGCACCTAGTAACCTTGATTTCAACATTTTACCTAGTTTAATTAGCTAATTGGTAAAACTAAATATCAATTCTTTGTTAGGGCCGAATTTGGTTATTTGTGGATCAAATCGACTGTTATTTACGAAGATTGCGCCGCATTGTACCTGTACAACAACCAGCTATCGTCAGAAAATCAAAATTTGAAATCAAGAAGGGTTAGATGAAAAATTGGCCGAGTAACGGTACAGAATGCGATTTTGGGGCAAATGAGGAGTGATGAGTTTATGCGATCGACTATGGCCCTATTTACACTGAATCTAGTTTCAATCGGGCGACTGGACCCATTCACTCTTTTCATTCGGGCGATTGGATCTCAGTCGTGCGATTGGTTCAGTCGATCACATTTAGTCGGCCGACGGGGTTTCAGTCAGTGACTAACTCATTCGCACAACTCCATTCGGGCAACTGGCTCAATCTTGTAAGCCATTAATGTGAATGGTTCATACTCATACTCCATTCGGTTTTCTAGTGCATAAGTATGGTCGAATCATGTGATTGGTCCATACTCATGGTCCAGTCGTGCGAATGGATCATACTCATGATTTTGAATTTAAGACCATTTGACATTTAACCCCATTCAACTTTTGATTAAACATTTTGAACATTCGATCATCTCAGACATGATCATTTTAATCTTTGAAAACCTTTGATCACCTCAGTCGTGGTCCTTTTAAACAAAACACATTTTGTCACCTCAGACGTGACCCATTTGCCATGTGAACCCATGTTTAGTCACCTCAGACGTGACCCTTTTAAGTGATTAAATCCCTGATTGAATTTCATGGTTTAGTCTGATGTTAAATGCTAAGTTGACTAAGAATTTAAACAAAATAAAAGAAATAAAACTAAAAGAAAAAACTAAACATGTTTTTGTGATTTTGTGTGAGGTGGAACTCCTAAGATAGATATCTAGCAGATTTATTTCCTGAACAGGCAGCTTCAAGTTATTTTGACCATAAGCGAAACAATTCATTATGGAATCATACAGGTAATCAAATCATTCAGGACGTGTTACAAAACTCATTTGATGCTACATTCTTGTTTTCTTCGAGAGTCATTAGCAAGTTTAGGAAATCATACTTGTACTATAAGACGCACACATTGATTTAAACTTTCAAGAATTACAGCCATGATGATTGTTAGTACACATGTCCACTTAAATCCATACACAGACTTTTGACACATATTAGTGATACATTAGGTTAAATTATTTCAACAAGCATTTGTGGATCCCACGCTTATATGGTAATCAACATTCCTCAGAAGATTTTGAGTGGTCTACGGGTATTTTGACAAGAAGAAACAATTCTTAGAGCTTTCAAAGAGAAACCAAGCCTCAGGTTAGTGCCATCGTACAGCAGAGAGGCGGCAAACAACAATGAATTCTAGAATATATAGGTTATGCTTATCCTCAGGTTAGTGCCACCGCACAGTAGAGAGGCACATAACCTATCTTCTTGTTTGAGCAATTTTATTCTTTTTGCATATATCGCACCAACAACTACGGTTATTAGATTTATTGCCTTTTGCATTTTTCATCATGTGCTTTGCTCATATTTTGGTCATCCGGACACTTTTGTGGCGTTTATTTTGCTCGCCGCCCCTTATTGGAACTCTATTCATTGTGTTAACCAGGGATAAGATGATAACCACCGCTTGTTAAACAACTTAGTTTGATCTTGAGATCACTAACGAGGTCTACTTATCTATTGTGTTAAATCTACCGACACATCATCTAATGGTCTAGCAACCTCTAGGTTTACTTTCTCCATGTTGCCTTAGTAGCAGCTAGTTTTACTATCATTTTTCCTTTTATATTTCCCAGACTTCTCAGGCTTATACTTTGAATGTTGCATCTAATTCAATTTAATCTTTTGAAGTCCCAAATACTTTGTTCCTGTGTACTATCATTTTCCATAGTCATTGAATCGGTTGCACAGATCCGATCTCATTTCTATCAGCTAGCCTGTCCTCCTCCCTCGTTTTTTGTTTATGTTTTTTTTGCTCTTTTTTGTTTTTTTATAATACTAACTTAACCTATTCTCCCATAAAATTCTAAAACCATCAACGATTTGCGTTTTTATGATTTTAATAGGCGAAGAAATAACATCAATTAAATTAATTAAATAAAATGAACTAAAATAAAAGAAATAAAAACTAAAAGAAAAATGGACTTTACGCATCGGACTAAATATGTTCATCTTCTGGAATTACATCACTTTTCTTTTTAACACCGTTGACCTTTAAAAAGCTTTTGTATAGAGGTCAACGCGTTGAAAATTCGTATTTATTTTAACAAAATCGATTAAAATCTTTTCAAAACAATCATGTATAAAGTGATATTTAATACCGATATGTTTGGTCTTAGGGTGTTGGACCGGATTTTTAGTTACGGCAATTACAGCAGAATTATCAACAAATATAGGAATGTTAGAAAATTTTAAACTGTAGTCCCGCATCTACTGTTGAATCCAGATGATTTGAGAACAGCAGGTTGCCGCAACAACATATTCAGCTTCACAAGTTGACAATGCAACTGATGTCTGCTTCTTACACTACCACGTGACTAATCTTCCCCTAAAGAATTAACAACCTACTGAGGTAGATTTGTAGTTCATCTTGCAGCCGCCATAATCCGAATCAGTGTACACGGTAAGCTCTAAGTCATCGTCATGAGGATACCACAACCCAAGTGTTGGTGTACCCTTCAGATAACGAAATATCCTATTGACCCCGATAAGATGGTTAACTTTTGGTTTTGCCTGATATCTTGAACAAGACATGTTGCGTACATGATATCAGGTCTTGAGGCAGTGAGGTACATGAGGGATCCGATCATTCCTCGGTACATGGTGGCATCGACCAGATCACCATTCTCGTCGGATGCTACATCATGGTTCGTAGCAAGTGGAGTCCCAGCTGTAGAAGCATTCTCCATGTCAAACTGACTGAGAATATCCCTTACATACTTGGTCTGATGTAGTAATATCCCTTTTGGTGTTTGATCCACCTATAACCCGAGAAAGAACTTCATCTCTCCCATGGCACTCATTTCAAATTCTACCTTTATAACTGCTTCAAATTCTACCTTCATAACTGCTTCAAATTCCTTACATAAGTCTTTGTTCTTGGAACCGAATATTATGTCATCAACATAAATCTGAACAAGCAGCAGATCACCATCCTTTTCTTTGATGAACAGTGTACAGTCAATTAAACCTCTACGAAATCCATGTTTCATAAGGTGAGTTGAGAGTTTTCATACCATGCTCTTGGGCTTGATGAAGCCAGTAGAGAGCCTTATCCAGTTTGTAAACTCTGTACCGATGATATGGATCCTCAAATCCTTCAGGTTGACTGACATACATTGTTTCCCGGATTTCATAATGAAGAAATGCACCCTTTACATCCAGTTGATAGACATTAATCTTCATGTAAGAGGCATAGGCTAGGAAGATACGGATGGCTTCCATTCTCGCCACAGGTGCAAATACTTTATTGTAATCAATTCCCTCGACTTGCCGAAATCCTTGAACTACAAGTCGAGCCTTGTTTCTGATGATAACACCTTGATCATCTTTCTTACATTTCAAGACCCATTTGGTGCCAATGACTTTAGCACCTTTAGGTCTATCCACCAGTGTCCATACACCTAACTTCTTAAACTGAAGAAGTTCTTCTTGCATGGCACTCACCCATGCCTCATCATTTAGGGCTTCACTAACGTATTTTGGCTCAAACTGAGACACAAAGCAACGAT
>BJCM01187646.1:0-10116 GCA_018326385.1 Flaveria bidentis
TTCCTATCTTCATCAGAGTAGTTAGCCACATCTTTGGGGATCATACCAGCACCAGTAGCAGAAGATGTGCTGGGTATGAAAGGTCCATTTCCAATAGACTCCCATATTCTTGAATCAAGAGCCTGATGAAACCTTCCATTCTTAGACACCAGGTGTCAAATTCATCAAGAGTGATCAGTTGGGACTTGTTCATGGTTCCAGTTTCCATATCAGTTTTGGAAATGGCTGCCATTTGAAAAGTTTAGTATTTGTGTGTGTGAGGGATCTTAAGATGGTGAGATCTTATATCAAGATCCTAAAAAGCTCTTATACCAAATGCAGGATCGTTGAAGGGTGTAAGTTACAACACAACAACACAAAGAGGAGATTAACTAAACTTTAATCAAATAGTAAACTGGATTATCCAAGTTGAGATACTAAGAACACAAGTAATTTAAGAGACAGAACACAAAGAACATAAGTGTATGGTTTTCAAGAATGCAGTATATTGCTTTCTCTATGTTCCATTACAAGTGTCACAAAGCATATTCGAAAGATACAAGAACATGAGATACTTATACTACATTCTACAGTCGGTTATACTTTGAAAGCCAGCTGGATACAATTCACTAGACACAAACAAAATCAATTGTAGAGTCAAAAGGCAGATTGCCTTTTGACTTATGACCATGACATGCCATAGCTCACATCCTTATCTATTACAAAAAGGATAAAGTAAATAAAGTAGAAAGTTACATACTCAAGACCTCAATGTACAGTTACCAAAAGCATGGACCTTTTAACCAACTCATGTAAGTTGGAGACTTGCAGAGATGCAACGGAAAGCATGTTAGTAAAAGTCTTCGGAAGAAATCTGTCTTCATGAACTTGAAGCTTTGGAAGACTTTGTCTCTGAGGCTTCGGAAGACTTCATGTTTGGCTTCAGAAGATTTCACACTTAAGGTATTTTATGTTTCATGTGTGAAACTTCCTAAGCTTCTTCTTTAATGCACTTGTGCAGCATGCAGGATAGACTTAAGATGTTTAGGTTGCATCAGCCTCTTCATTAATCTCTACAATCTGGTAGCCACTGAGAATCCCATATAACTCTATCAAAGTAGAAGTTTTGAGATTTTCAGTTCTCTTGATCACCACACAGTACTGTGTCCATTGCCTAGGAAGTGAGGACATGAACTTTCTTACAATGTCTCTATTTTCAAGAGAAACTCCTCCATCCACTAGGGTATCCACAATCTCAACATACCTGAAGTACTGCTAAGTCATGGTCTCACCTGTTTTGAAGGTGAAGTTTTCAAACTGCTGCTTCAGAAGATCCTTCTTATTCTCCTTGGCTTCAGAAGAATCCTCATACATCAGTTTCAGTCCATCCCACAGCTGCTTGGCTGTTTTGCACTTCTGGAAACCTCTATACACAGAGTTTGGAAGGGCAGTTTGAAGAGCTGTCATGGCTTTTCTGTCAATCTCTACTCTCTTCCTATCTTCATCAGAGTAGTTAGCCAGATCTTTGGGGATCACACCGGCACCAGTAACAGTAGGTGTGCTGGGTATGAAAGGTCCATTTTCAACAGACTCCCACATTCTTGAATCAAGAGACCTGATGAAACCTTCCATTCTTAGACACCAATGAAAATCGGAGGTTATACAATTAAGACCCCCAAAACAGGGTGCGACGCGGCGAAAGATTTTTGATCAAGAAAAATGAAGACTTGAAAATACAAAATTTAGATGACTCCGAAGCTGAAAAAAAGAGGGCCAAATGATAGAAGTTAGAAGATGATATAATAGAAACAACTCAACAAATCCTTAAAAAGATTAAGAAGATATAAGAGGAATCCGGACAATTTAGAAAGATGTCAAGGAAATAAAAGCAATTAAGAAAAGTATCTATACAAAAATATGGAATTGGATTTGCAATAATTAGGATTATAGCTAACATGTTAACCCTTGAAAATAAGAACCTAATGAAATATATCTTTTGTTTGTAATTATTATATGTTATGTTATAGATAAAATATATTAAGGTTATGATTTTTTACTCTTTAATACTAATATGATTAACTATAGTGAATCATGCGGCCAAAAAGCAACACTCAGCCCGTACAAAGAACTACATGAGTCTGACAACCTAGAACTGGACTTGGAGAAGAAACTCTTGTGAATGCTACTACAAATGAGAATGACAAGATTTCTCAATTAGTAACCCAACAAATAGAAGCCGCACTGCTTACGTTAATAGCTCAACTACAACAAAACCTAAACTTTGGAGATGGATCGCATGGAAAGGAAGAACAGGAAGGTGTTAATATAAGAGAATGACAAGAGAAGGGAAAAAGAGGAGTTGTACAAGCCCTACGTTGCTTAGATGAGATAGAATAAGTATTAGACATTAGTAACTGTGCCAACAACTACAAAACACTGTTTGCCTCACATTCACTTAAAGGAGAGGCACAATCCTGGTAGAAAATGGAGATACAAACAAAAGGGAGGCATGTCATGATTGGGCTAAGTTGGTAAGGATTCAAAAATCTGGTAATTGAAAAATTATTGTCCTTATAACGAAATAGAAAAATTAGAAACCGAGTTCTTAGCATTGTAAATGAAAGGAGCAACATATCAGGAATATATAGATAGGTACAATGAATTCTCTAGAATAGTGCCACATCTAGTAACACCCAAATCAAAAAAGAATAAGAAGTTATATTTGGGTTTTAGTACCACAAATAAGAGGATTGGTTAAATCTGCCATGCCTAAAACTATTCAGGATGTAGTAAGTCGATCAGGTATTTAACTGATGAAATGATAAGAAATGGATCTTTAATTAATCCAAAAATAGGGGAGAACAGGAAATGGAACGATAGCATCTCTCGAGGAAGATATGGAGGGAATCAATAGAAAAGGATAACCTGACAACCCACAAGGAATTTCTTAGGAGTGGAACAAGAAAAGAGACCACAGACAGAAGGTCAGCCATGGTGTAGTACTTGTCAAATGTATCATCATGGTAAGTGCTTAATGGTGATCTGCTATAACTGCACAAAGAAAGGACTTATTTCCTGATACTGTAAGGGCCCCACCAACCCTAAACCAGTCTGCTATCAGTGCGGGAATGAGTATCACTTCCATAATGAGTGTTCACAACTGAAGGGCAAAACCCCAATCAACCAAAACAACCCCTGTGGAAGAGCTTTCGTGTTGCAAGATGAAGAGGCCCGACATGAACCAAAAGTAGTGACGAGTACGTTTCTCATTAACAATCAGTATGCCATAATATTATTTGATACAAGAGCAACTTGTAGTTTCGTTTCCAATACATTTAGACCTTTACTTAATTTAACCTTTGAGAATTTGAAAAATAAATATATGATAAAATTGGCTAATGGAAAGATAATCGGAGCTTGTGACATTATTCCTAACTGTACGTTAAACTTAGATGGATATTATTTTGATATAGACTTGATTCCTATTGAACTAGGAGGTTTTTGTAACACCTGGTTATTAATAAAGACAAAGAAAGAAGAATAAAGTGAAGAAAAAGAAAGTAAAGCTATTTAACCCAAGTTAAGGGGTTAAAAGTGTCAAAAAGACAAAAAGGTTTGAAAGTTGGTGTAAAGTGGGCATGGCCGCCCACTCTCTTCTTACAACACTCAAATCTTCGGACAGTTAGAGAGAGAGAAAGTGCAGATTCAGATTTTTGAAAAAGAACAAGTGTAAAAGTCGAATTCAAGGTAAGAATTCGTGTGTTTATGATGTTCTTAACTAGTTTCATCCTCAGTTGTGTGCTTATGTATGTTGTGTGTGTTCGGTTGTGTGTTTTAAGTGGGTTTCTAGGTGAGAACTTGTAGCAATCGGGCTTTGAAGGAAGTCTTACCAGAAGAGGCTGCTAAGGTGAGTTCTAGAACCCCTCGTTTACATGTTTTAACTAATTTTGGGGCTGGAAATGCATGTACGAACTTTTTATAAAACTAGGGTTTCATACCCGTATGTATAAATGTGTGTATGTTGCGGGTATGGTTTGATTTGGGACTATGTTCATGTTTATTAATGTTATGGTTGTGTTTCTATGGCTTATAATGCATGATTTAAGTTTAGAACATGAAGATGGTGTTTGGGGACTGAATTATGACGTTAAGTGTGCCCTAGGCTACTCATGCGCCCAAACAGTAGCTCATACTCCTTAGTTTTAGAATAACTGCTTAAGTGTGACAAATGCGGATAAGCATTGACAAATACGGATGAGTAAGGAAATGCGGATGAGTAAGTCGATGCGGATGAGAAAGTCAATGCGGATGAGTAAGTAAATGCGGATGAGTAAGTCAATACGGATGAGAAAGTCAATGCGGATCAGTACGTCAATGCGGATGAGAAAGTCAATGCGGATGAGTAAGTCAATGCGGATGAGTAAGGAAATGCGGATGTGTAAGGAAATGCGGATGAGTAAGGAAATGCGGATGAGTAAGGAAATGTGGATGAGTAAGTCAATGCATATGAGAAAGTCAATGCGGATGAGTAAGGAAATGCGGATGAGTAAGGAAATACGGATGAGTAAGGAAATGCGAATGAGTAAAGAACAAATGCTGATGAACAAAGGTTAATGTGGATGAACAAATGCGGATGAGCAAAAAGAAATGCGGATGAACAAAAAGAAATGCGGATGAACACTTAGAATATTTTCTGACTTTGTGGGGAAAAATTGTAATGTAGGCTTTGACTTGGGAGGTTCTTGGGGGTTCATGTAAGCTGACTTTTGAGGTCATAGATGATGTGATGGGCATTGTATGATGATGATATGATGTATTATTGATGCTTATACATGATGGTATGTATGATGTATGTTATGTATGTATGATGTGCCTTGTATGGTGTTGTTGTATGTTTATGTATATGTTCCTTGTTATATGATTATTTTCCCGTGGCTTTATGTTTAATGTTAATAAATGAAAATTATTATGTAACGTAAAGTGGAAGATAAGGAAAAGAGGAACGAAATGAAAGAATGCATGCATTAATGAATGAATGAACGTAAGAAAGGCTTGCAAGCAAATGTATGGAGGTTCACACCTAATGAGGGGTGTTAGCTCAACCGTGTGTGGGTTAGCTACCCCATAAGGATGCACACTAGGCTTAATCCGTGCGATTAAGCAAATGTATGGAGGTTCACACCCAATGAGGGGTTGTCTGCTCAACTGCGTGCGGGTTAAATACCCCACGAGGACACACACAGGGGTTCAATCTTTGTGATTGACCATATGTATGGGGTCCTTGTCACTTAACCCTAGATGAATTTCTTGGTGATCTAGAGTGGGGTTAAGCACATGACATGACCTAGATGGAAATAAAAGATACTAAATGTACGAAACGAATGATGATGAAGATAATAACTATTATCTATGTGTACGTACGATGTGTGATCACATTCTAAAACCTGGTATGATTTGAAGGAAAGTAAAGAACGACTTAAAACGAAAGATAACGTATGTCTTATTATAAAACTAGAATTCACTCAGCAACACTGACTTTTTATGCATTTTTCCAGTTGACAGGTGAGCATTACTGAGGATGGCATGGGACAGCTACTTAGCATTTTGGATGGCATTCTTTTGTTAATGTTTTTGCATTGTAATGCGAACAAATGAAATTGTGTAATGAATGTTATATTATTTTGCAAAAACATTTATAATGAAAATGTTGTTTTTAATGTTTCCACTGCAACGTTTATTTCAAGTTAATGTAATTTTATTTTTTGTGAGCGATGATTGGCCAGTTGTAAGCGTCCCAAGAATGGGGCCTTACAGTTTTGATATTGTTGTGGGTACGGACTGGTTAAGTAAAAATCAGGCTGAAATTATAAGTGGTAAGAGGATGATAAAAATCCCCTTGAGTAAAGAAAACAAAACTCTATGTTTGTATGGTGAAAAGTCTAGTGATGCTATGATAATAATTTCATGTAAGAACACACAAAAAGGTTTAAGAAAAAGATGTCTAGCTATCCTATCCAACATAGTTTATACGAAACTAGATAAGATGGATTTAGAAAGTGTTCATATCATCAATGAATATCCTGATGTATTCCATAAAGAATTACTCGGTTTGCCACCCCCTCGTCAAGTAGAATTAAAAATTGAGTTAATACCAATGACAACCCCTATTGCTAAAGCACCGTATCGTTTAGCACCAATGAAAATGAAAGAACTAATGAATCAACTTTAGGAATTATTGGACAAAGAATTTATACGTCCTAGAATATCACCTTAGGGAGCACCAGTTCTATTTATTATGAAGAAAGATGGAACTTTTAGAATGTGCATATAGGGAACTCAATAAAGTAACTGTAAAGAATAGGTATCCCCTTGCTAGGATACATAACCTATTTGACCAATTGCAAGGATCTAGTTACTTCTCCAAAATTGATTTAAGATCAGGATATCATCAGCTAAGAGTTCAAGATGAGGATATACGAAATACTGCATATAGAACAAGATATGGTCATTATGAATTTCTTGCGATGCTATTTGGGTTAACTAATGCTCTAGTAATATTTATGGATATAATGAATAGGGTATGCAAACCTTATTTAAATAACTTTGTCATAGTTTTTATAGATGACATCTTGATCTATTCCAAGAATAAGGAAGATCATGAGAAACACCTAAGGTTAACTTTTGAATTATTACAAAAAGAAAAACTGTACGCAAAATTCTCGAAGTGTGAAATTTGGAAAAGGAAAGTACAATTATAAGGACATATAGTTAACCAAGAAGGGATTCAAGTTGATCCAGCAAAGATAGAAGCTGTTAAGAAACAAGAAAATCCAAAAACACCAACAAAAGTACTATAATTTTAGGTTGGGTAGGATATTACAGAAGATTTACGGAAAATTTCTCAAGAATAGCTCAACCACTGACAGAATTAACACATAAAGATAAGCCCTATGTTTGGGGAGAAAAACAAAAAGTGGCATTTGAACTCCTAAAAAGTAAGTTATGTAGTGCTCCTATCTTAGCATTACTAGAAGGAACTAATGATTTTGTAGTATACTGTGACGCATCACATCAGGGGTTTGGATGTGTTTTAATGCAACAAGATAAGGTAATTTCTTATGCATCTAGGCAGCTTAGAGAGAGTGGAAAGAATTATAATACCCATGATTTAGAATTAGGAGCAATTGTATTTGCACTCAAAATTTTGAGACATTATCTATACGGGACAAGATGCACAATGTATACAGATGATAGGAGCTTACAATATATATTTGACCAGAAGATGTTAAATATGAGACAAAAGAGGTTTGTATAATTATTAAGTGATTATGATTGTGAGATCAAATAACACCCAGGAAAGGCGAATGTATTAGCTAATGCTTTAAGTAGAAATAAGAGAGCTAAGCCACTACGAGTGTGTGCCATGAGAATGGAATTACACTTAAATTTATTAAATCAAATTCGGGAGGCCCAACAAAAAGATAAGTAAAGGATAAAAGGACAAATAAAAGATTTGGAGGTAATGTTAGACAGAATCTGGGAAATTTAAAGGAAGGATTTGGGTTCCAGATAATGCTATGATTAGAAAAATTGTTCTACAAGAAGTACATAAGTCAAGATATTCCGTACATCGAGGTAATAATAAAATGTACAATGATTTAAGAAGCCAATAATAGTGGCCAGGAATGAAGAAATCAGTAAGAGAATTTGTAAAAAAATATGATAGATGTTCAAGAGTAAAAGCTGAAACCCAAAACCTTTAGGATATTGGCAACAAACAAATATTCGAGAATGAAAATGGGACCAGATTACCATGGATTTTGAAACCAAATTACCCAGAACCTTAAGCGGATATGATACAATATGGGTTATAGTTGATAGGTTAACCAAGTCAGCACATTTCTTACCAATCAGAGAAGACTATAAGATAGAAAAGTTAACAAGGATTTACATGAAAGAAATTGTGTCCAGACATGGAATACCCATTTCAATTATATCAGACAGAGATAGTAGATTTACATCCATATTTTGTCAAACTTTGCAAAAAGCTTTAGGAACTCAGATAAATATGAGTATAACATACCATCCACAAACAGATGGACAAAGTGAGAAAACAATTCAAACAATTAGACTTCCCTCAAGAATTAAGTGCAGTACATAGCATTTTCCACGTGTATAACCTAAAGAAATTTCTAACAGATGAGACATTAAAAGTACCAATCCATGACGTCAAAATAGATAAAAAAAACTTAATTTCATGAAAGAACCAATAGCCATTGTAGACAAAGAAGTCAAAAGATTAAGGAGGAATAGAATATCTATAGTAAAGGTTAAGTGGAATTGAAAGAAAGGACCAGAATTCACATGGGAAAGAGAAGATGAAATCAAGAGAAAATATCCCCACTTATTTGAAGTTAGTAACAAGATAAGTTCTTCACAACCCTAGGGATTTCTCTCCAAATGAATTTCGGGACATAATTCTTATTACGAGGGGAGAATGTGACAACCCTAAAAATTAAGGTTAGATAAGTTAATACCTTAAGAAAATTTTTCATACATATTACACTATATTTGTGTAACACCTTATAAATTATATGTGTTTAATAATTGTATATATATGTGGTATGTATGCATGTTTGCACGTGTGCATAGGAACTTATAAATGCATGGGTTTATATACTTAAACATCTCATGGTACATATTTTTTGATCAATTACCTAAAAATAATAGCACCAACATACATTAAATGAATTGAGATACAAATTGAAGGACCGTTTGTGGGGTTTGGTCACTTATAACACAACACACAATAAGAAGAGATTGATTTAGAACACTTAATAGATCAAATCGGGAACTAGTGACTGGTTCTAATGATACTAAGAAACTCATGTAATTGAGAGACAGAACAAGAACAAAATAACACAAGTGTTTGGTTTTCAAGAATGTTGTATATTTCTCTCTAGTTCCTTACAAGTGTTACAAAGCATAAAGAAAAATACAAAGGACCAGACATACTTTATACTACATCCTACAACAAGCCAAACTTTGAAGGCCAGCTGGATACGTGATCTAGACAACAACAATATCAATGTAGAGTCAAAAGGTAGATTGCCTTTTGACTAGTGACTATGACATGCCATAACTCACATCCTAATATATTACAAAAAAAGTACATAAAGTAGAAAGAATCAAACTCAAGACCTCAATGTACAGTTTACCAAAAACATGGACCTTTTCACCAACTTGTGAATGTTGGTGAGTCAAACAGAGTTGCATCGGAAAGGTGGTCCAGATTTATGGTAAAAGGTACATCAGATAAAGCATGTAATCAAAAGTCTTTGGAAGAAATTTGTCTTCATAAATTGGCTTCGGAAGACTTTGTCTTTGAAGCTTTAGAAGATTTCATCTTTGGCTTCGAAAGCTATTGGTCTTGGCTTCAGCATATTTCACACTTAAAATGTTTTCTAATGCAGAATGTGAAACTTCTGAAGCATTCTACTTCAACACTTCGTGCATGCATGCAGGACAGACTGTTTGGATGTTTTGCATTACATCAGCCTTTTATGAAACCTTACACTAACCTAACTAAACACCATAACACAAGGTCAGATCATGAAACATGGCATCAACACAAATCAAACAATTAAACATTTAAACACTAACTCAAGCATCACTTAACCTTTATGTAACACCCAGTTATTTATAAAAGACAAAGAAAGAAGAATAAAGTGAAGAAAAAGAAAAAAATATTTTACCCAAGTTGAGGGGTAAAAAGTGTCCAAAATGACAAAAAGTTTAAAAGTTGGTGATAAAAGTGGTATGGCCGCCCTTGAGCCTGCACACACACTCAACATTCAGATGTTTTAGAGAGAGAAAGTGCAGAATTCGGATTTTGAAGAAGAACAAGAGCGGAAGATCGAATTTAAGGTAAGAATTCGTGTATTTAAGATGTTCTTAACTAGTTTCATCCTCGGTTGTATGTTGTAAGGCCCCGTTCCCGGGACTCTCACAGCTGGTCAACCATAGCACATAAAACATATATTTACAGATATTTTAAATAAACATTGTAGTGGAAACATTCAAAAATGGCATTTCATTTCATCATAAAAACTTTTGCAAAACAATGCATCGTTGTTG
>BJCM01187800.1:0-14155 GCA_018326385.1 Flaveria bidentis
AGCTCAAAGGATGAGCAAGATCGAATGAAGGACATCCTATATGTGTCTGCTATAGGATCCATCATGTATGCGATGATATGCACTAGACCGGATGTGTCATGCGCGTTAAGCATGACAAGCAAATATCAGCAGAATCCAGGTAATAGCCATTGGATGGCTATTAAAAGTATATTGAAATACCTTAGGAGGACTAAGGATATGTTTCTAATATATGGATCTGATGAAGAGGAACTCGTTGTAAAAGGTTACGCGGATGTAAGTTTTCAAACTGATCGAGATGATTCTCGATCGCAATCGGGGTATGTCTTCATTATGAATGGAGGAGCAGTGTCCTGGAAGAGTTCAAAACAAGACGTGGTAGCATTGTCCACTATAGAATCTGAATACATAGCCGCCTCATTAGCAGCTCAGGAAGCTGCGTGGATAAAGAAATTTATCGCCGATCTAGGGGTGGTCTCTACCATTCAAGACCCTCTAGAAATCTTTTGTGATAACAAGGGTGCGATTGCACAAATCAAGGAACCCCGTGTACATCAAAATACTAGATACATTGATCGGAGATTCAACTACATAAGGGATGAAGTTGATAAGGGAAAAATATGTATTCGTAAAGTTCACACCGATCAAAACATTGCGGATCCACTCACGAAGCTCCTTGAAAGGGCAAAGCATGAAAGTCATACTTGTGCCTTAGGACTTTGATATTCTAGTGATTGGAATTGATCTATTTAGTATTCAAAAGTTTGGAACAATGTAATATTTAACTCTTTCATATATTTGTGATATTCTGAGTTATGTTCCTTTTAGCATGTATACATCCATGAATATGTTTATTATTCTAATATTCGTAGTCGGTCATGTTTGTGGGAACAAATATGAACGTAAGACTATTATAAACATGGATTGGTGGATATTCATAAGGCATGAATATAGAGCAATTGGTTGTTGCAAAGTTCATTGATATTTGTGGGATATAAATATTGGACTGACCCGCGTCTCAAAATTTACTACATGGAATCTTCTTGATTGATTATAAGTAAATTTGAGTAAAGGATAATATCATTTGGTATCCTCCGACCTGAGATACATATTGGGTTTTGATATTCACCAAAATGTTATACCTTGAGCTAGTTCTTCACTACTCTGAAATTATGGATAGTACATAAGACTATGTTCAGGTGTGACACGAGGTGATTATGAGAAACGTATGTAGTCAATATGGAATTTTTTCCTCTTATTCGTTGAGAGCAAGATGTCTAAGGCTTGATTAAGTTAAATCAACAAGGAGTGATCATTTTGTGTCCTTGGATTTAACATGACATCTGTAACAAAAGGATAAATGATTGATTCACCTAAATCATTTCAAGTTGGATACTTGAAGGGGATGATGTTATTGAATGGCTTTTAGTCATGCATATTAAGGGTATTTAACCGTTGTTAGGCGGTATTTACTACTTGCATCAATCTTCTATGAATCTTGTGCAAGTGGGAGATTGTTGAATTCTTTATGCCTAATAGACATAGAACATTGATATGGTTAGTACGTTATGATCCAAGTCGGGTCATACCCAATAACAAGCTTAGCAAACACCAATTAATATTTAATTGATGATATGATCATGCAATTAAATAATTACACCAATTTTAGAATAGTGGGTTTTCTAAATAAAGTTGTATGTGAGATGGAACAACTTATAAGGAAATTTTGTTCATGGGTATTATTTGTAATGTTATTAAATTGGTTAAATAACATCAAGTAATAAAAGTGTGTATGAGTTATATAATTAAATGTTTAATTATATAACTTATCTAAATGACTAGTTAAAACAAATGGTAAATATAATTTCTAGGGGAACCCTAATTTAAACAAGATTTCGGCCGCCCCTTTAAGGGGGTTGGTGTCTTTTGTTTCTTACAACAAGTTTACATTAACTAGTTACACACTCAAGAAACTCTCTCTCTCTCTTACAGGCAAAAGGACCACAAGAACAAACTCTCTCTTTTGGAAGAAAGGGTTCACGGCTGGAATAGGGTTCCAACAGCCTTCTTGATCTGTTTTGGTGTACGAATCCTAGCAAGAAAGGTCTTTGATTAATGCTTGTGGGTATGGAAGCTTGAGGACACCTTTTCCTTGATGTTTTAGTCGTTCAAGAACATCATCATCTTCATCAAATCACACGTTTTGACAGCTCTACAAAGGTAGTTTCATATGTGTTGTTTTGGTTGTTATTTCTTCTTGATAGCTAGTTGATTCACATATATTTGATCCTATGTTCTTGGGTTTGTTGTTTCTATATTATATGCCTTAATTTTCAGTTTACAAAACATAATATTAAGGTTTAATTCTGCTGCATTTTTCATGTATAAATGGTTAAACAACTATGATAATGTGTCCAACAAACCCAATAGTATCCAGCAAGTGAGGTCAATGATCGAGTTGAAGTTGTAATAAATAAGTTAAAGTCTCTTTATGATAATATTCCAATGAATTTCACATGGCTAAGGCTTCTAAGAACTACTCGACAAGAAAATCAACCGATGCCCAAAACATCTGTGTTAGAGAAGAAGATGAATTTTATGCTTTTCTCAAGTCTAGACCGGTTGAAACTTCATAAAAAAGTGAACTTGAAGTGTACTTAGAGGAGCCTAATTATTTAATTTTGAAGAACCAAAACTTTGATGTGTTAAAATGGTGGAGTCAAAGTTCTAGCAAGTTCCCGATTTTAAGCCAAATGGTTCGTAATATTTTTTGCATTCCTATCACCACAGTTGCATCAGAATCGGCAATGAGTGCCAGAGGATGCATTTTAGATGACTATCGTAGCTCTCTAACCAAATATATGGTGGACCTCTTTTTTGTGGAGGTTATTGTTTTAAGTCCACATCAAAAGCAACCATTCAAGCTTTAGAAGTAAGTTTATATTCTTATCTATTGTTCATCTTTAGACTTTAGATTTATAATTTTATATTTTTATTGCTACTATAATTTGTATATTTTTATGTGTAGCAATCAGCAAAGGAAGAAGAAAACTTAGAAATTCAAGTACAAACCAAAGACGAGGCATTTAACTAGTTTGAAAGGTAATTTGTATAATTTGTATATTTTATAGCACTTGAAGTTTTTATGTGTGGCACTTGCTAATATAATTTTTATATTTTTATGTGTAGCACTTGAAGTTTGTAAAAAAGTCACGAATGATAAAAAGTAGTTTGGAAAAGAAAGCACGATGCTGGAAATTAAAAATGAAGAAAAGAAGTTTTTAACAAAAATCAAGAATGTTTTATTGTGTTTTATGTATTAGTCAAAAAACAATTAGTTATGAAGTTGGTTGTTTAGTTATGAACTTGGTTGTTTAGTTATGAATTTGGTTGTATGTTTTTTTATTGTTAACGACCTATAACGTTGTTTTATTACCTTTAATATTAGTTTTTTTGTTTTGAGTTTATATTAAAATCCGAAGAAAAAAACATTTTTTAAAAAATCAAGCTGGCTCGAGCTTTTCACGAGCCGAACTCGAGCTCATATTTTCAGCTCGGTTACCTTTTCGAGCCAAGGCGAGCTGGCTTGTTAGGCCATCGAGCTCGATCCAGAACCTATCTTGGCTCATCTCGGTTCAGCTCGTTTACAGCCCTAATCATCACCGGTAGGACTGGGTAAAATTACTTGGTTCTTCCCTGTGATGGTCTCCAAACTAGCATCATTCTTTGACTCATATGATGGTGGGTCAGCAAATGGAGCCTCTTGCTCTTTAGTACCACACCTTGGTTGTCTAATAGACTTATAAGAATGTGGTGGAGCAATTTCATTAGTTCCCAATCCACCTTTATTTTGATAACAACGCTTTGAGTGAGAGGATGATGCAAGAATGGCTTGGAAGTTTTACTTAGAGATAGCATGCTTCCTTGCTTGAGCCTCAACTATGACAAGCTGGGCTTGAGCCTCAGACAATTTGGATATTAAATCCTTGATTTGAGTTTTATAGTTAGTATGTTCATGTTTTAACAAAGACACAATTTTCTCTAACTCATCAATTTTCTACTCATAGTCAGATTCAGCCCTTTTAAAATCAGATTTTAAGATGTTTAAAGACTCAACATCAAATTTAGTTTCCATATTGTAGTCCTGAATAACTTAACCTTAGCAATACAACCTGGAGTACAGAGATATTCATATACCTTGTTGTCATCTATTCCAACCATGAGTGCTTAAGAAGGAGTCACATCATGTACCATAAAGCTCTAGTCAACTTCTTGAGCTACAACTATTGTTTCAGTTGACTTCCTAGTGGATTTTGGTGTAGAGGGATGTGAAGAGGCATGTGAGGTTCCCGGATTTGACTTGGGAGTCTTACATTTCCTAGAAAAATGACCAAGTTGGTTACAGTTGTAACATTTGGCCTTTGTTTTGTCAAACCCAAACTTACTGCTAGTTGGGTTTTCAGGGATCTGCCTTCAAGTTCTTTTGAAGAACTTCTTTGCTCGGTAAGTCAGCAAAGCCATTCATTGGACAATCTCCACATAATTCACATCATCTGGGCTAAAGCACTCTAGATCATCAAAGCATACTGATAATCACTAGAGTACCCACCTCCTGAGACAACAGCACAACTGTCTTGAAAAAGAACCTTGTTGAGCCTGTTGAGACCTTAGAGTCTCAAGAAATATGATGTAAGGTCCTATAGAGCATGATGGCTGCTGAGAATATGTCAGGTACCGCTAAGGTTGGGTGGGTCCTGAGCCTTTAGCAACAATTAAAGCGTTGCCAGATGATATACAAAAGATGGTGAACTTCTAGAAGTTTTATGGCTTCTCTAGTAGAAGACTTGGTCCCGTGTCTCTATCCACAATGGATGAGCATACCAGGGTGATCAAGCAGAATATCAAAAGGGGGGAGCTTGAAGGCTTGCATTTTCTTGCAAGTCAAGATACACCTAAAGTTAAGGTCAAGGTTCAACCTAAACATACAACAAACCAAGACCTACTACTGATCCACAACCAGCTTTATCTTTTGAACCATAGCAAGGTCCTGAACATATAAAGGGGAAGGACCAAACTGAGAAGGAAAAAGAAAGAAAATGTGATCAAGACCAACCTTTTTAGTTAAAGTATAAAAAGAGAAAAAAGATGGCCATTAGAAGAGACTTGAAGTCAAGAAAGATCAAGAAGTCTATGGCATCTACCTCTACACCTCAAGATGAGTCAGAACATCTTGAGGGTCAACCAAAAGAGAATACTTAACGAATTCCCTAATATATAAAGCCTCTAGCTAGTGAGAGACTCATCATGCATTAAGTGTATTCTTCAAACCCAGATAGATGGCATGTCATAAAAGATCAAGGAGGTCAACAAGTATTTTTCTGGCAAAACATACTTAACCTCCCTGAGCATGATCTCTTGGACATGAAGAGATACTATGATAACCTGAAGAATCTTGACTAGTCAATAAAGAGAGGAATGACTCTGGTTTCGATGGTTCTAAACAAGAAAGATCCAAATTCATAGTAATCTTCAAGTTTTGGTAGCATCAGCCTAGAGAGAGTTTGTAAGATCAATATGATAATCTAAAAGGTTGATGTTAACCACAATCATAGCCTGTTATGCCTCGAATGACCCTTACTTGATCTCATAGTGTCACTACTAAGCGTTGTGTGCCTGATGTTGTGCATGCGTGACTGTCACAAGTCTCTCCTACAGACTTGTTATAGTCTTCTAGTAGGAAATTTTCCGGTCTACAATCTTCACCAACTCTGTCATGCTTGTCTTGATATATTAGTCATGGTCTAATGTCACGCATTTACATTTATATGTAATAGATTGATTCATATTTACTTGCAACAACTCTATTATCATAACAACTATTTATTGAGTCCTAAACTGTATGAGCTTACAAACTTTTAGATAACCTGTTTTAGCATGTTTCTCAGGTTACAACTAGGCAAGGTAGCTTTGAAATCGATTTATACACATCTAGGCTACAAATGAAAGATCACATAATATAGGTTAATGATTTAAGTCCATATGTGTAATCTTTATTTTGTAACAAAAAACATTGACGTGAAAAATTATCTTTTGAATGCATTACGTTTAGAATTTCTCCTACCATGTGTTTTAAGATACGATTTTGTCACTCATTCATATTTCTGCCTTGACTACGACGTGACATCTACAAGGTGGAAATGGCAAAGAATCCTCCTGTTGAAATAGATAAACACTACTAGAAAACTCACGACAATGTTGGTTCAAAGGCGACCGCAGACACTGAAGGAAGTGGAGATACCCAATAGTGGTGTACTAGTGTTGATTTCATGATCGAAGCAACCAACGCGTTTGGGTTACTGAATTTTTATAATCGAAAGAAAGAGAAGTTGCCTAATTGTTTTATTTGCAAATTGAATTTTTAAATTTTAATTAATTTTAAGTACATTACAAAAATAAACCTCAACTATTAAATACTTTAACTAATTTTCACAAACAACCTAAGTAAAAATCATTAAAACTTATTTACACTTAACTAAAAAAGATTAACAAAGTGTTAGCAGTCAAAACCATTAGCAAAATGCTAAACTAAAAAGTTTAAATTCGTTAAATCTTAAAGGTTAAAAGCGTAATTTATTCTAAAATATAGGGATAGCTTTATAAATAATAATCAAGTTTCAGAATTATTTTAACTCATAATTTTTTTTGTCACAATCACTTATTCATAATTTTTTTATCCTAATTAGTTATTTATAATTTTTTTATCCCAATTAAATTATTAAAGTTTTAGTATTGTTATAATTAGGACAATTATAAATTGTAAAATATTTTAAATTATATTGAAATATTTAAAAATTAACAATATTTATAAAATACTGGATTGTTTAAAAAAAGTTTACGAATTGTTTAAAAAAGCTAAAGAAAATATGAGTAGTGAACTAAAATTTTAAAAACTGATTGAAACATATAAATTTACTCTGAGTAGAAGAAATAAAAAAATTACTTATTTATTTAATTAAAATACTAGTGAAACTTGCTTATTGCGATCTTTGCAAGTGTTTATAGAATATACTCCAAAATTTGATGGGATGTTGTTGGTAATTCATTGGCAAGGGGAGAGAGAAATAGTAAAAGTGGCATGAGAAGTCTCTCAGATCAAAAAGACAAAATCAAAGACCACCCTCAACTCAGCTGCTGCCTGTATACCAACAAATCACTCTTTGCTTTACGATTTCACCCTCTCTCTCTCTCTCTCTCTCTCTCTCTCTCTCGACTCCAACGGCTTTGATGGTACGGATTCTACCACCGATTGACTCACCAACATAACTCACCACCTTCTTCCCCCAATATCCTCCCGATTCTTTCTAATCAATTCACCACCTTTAACTTCAATCATTTCTCGGTAAGTCCTTCACCCACTTCATATCAGTGTTCTATACAGTTTCTTCTGATGAAAACATGTGCAAACTTGAACAGATGAAATGGGGTTTTCATCATCTTTGACCTTTGCCCTTTGGTTGTGCTGCACACTGGTCGATGTCATAGGGTATTCGGTTATATAGTCTTTCGTGTTTAATTAGGAGATAGAAAGAAAAAAAAGACCTCTTTATCGTCTACCCTTTTTGAGAAAAAGGCTAATTGTTTTGTACTCCGTAACAATACCATAAATGATATAGTAATTGTGCTCAATCTGCAAGGAGAAACATGCCAATTAATCTATTATGTGTTTGTTAAGTACTAGGTTGGTATTAGTTGTCTATGTGTAAGAGAGTGTGTCTCCAAATTGATTGACCTAACTAAGTTGACATGGCTTTAGGTGTTGTTTCCATTGGACACATGTTTTGATGATCTCAATTAGTACTTTAAAATGTGCTTTTTTTTTCTTTGTAACAACCTGTTTGAGTTCAAGCAGTCTTACATACGTCTGTTATTCTCAGTGATTTGTTGTTCGTGGTTTAGATCCCTTTTAGGTCAATTTGAGTATAGTGATGTAGCATGATCAAATTCTCATGATTCAAAATCTTATTTTTAATGTTGGAGTAAAGAGAACACTTATTTTGGGAATATGGGAACTGAATGAATCTGTTTGATAGGACATAGTTAGGCCACTATGTATTTTGTAGGTTTCAATATGCACAAAAATTTGAATGTGTAGCCAATTGAATATATACAATTCATAATGGAGTAAGTAGTAAAAAGTCAACTTGGGCCTTGCTATGATCAGAAAAGCATGCATAGTGGTAGTTCCTTAAGTTGCATATGACAGGAGTATGCATCCCAGTGGTTGATACCGCCACAATGGTGAATATAGTAGTGATATACATGTATAGTAGTGATATATACATGATTACATCAGATTTTGACATGCAGTGATTTTCTTTTTCCATGATCCTGTTGTTAATGATCAGATCTTTCACCAATATCAAGTGCATGGATGCATCTCTGATGTGTGTCATAATGCCATTGCAAGGTGTTAATGAGGTAAAAGCTTCAATACTATGTTCAAATTTCAGTTACTTCATAACATGATCCTATGTGACCTTTATCTGTTGACATTATATGTATGCAGAGTCAACTGTAAACGCAAGAAGATCCATTACATTTTTTATCATTTGTTTTAGCTGAGCGTCGATAATGGCAGAGCTCAGTTCAAGGACTGATACTTCAACAGATGGTGACACTGAAGACAAGGGTCTTGGGGTAATGTTATATAACTTTCTGAAACCGTCTTTTCATGGTTCTTTTCAAGATACATCCATGCATTGCTTTGACTCATTCTTATCTACTTAGTAACAACATATCTATATATCTTTTGAGATTACAATGTAATGTTTTTTTTATTTACAATATAAGTAAATCTTTTAATCCCAACTAGTTATGTAGGCTAATAATTTGAACTTGGCAAGACCACCAGGGTGGGCACATTTGTAACATATTTGATTATTCGGATTAAAACAAGTCATTTTCTAGCATGGTTCGAGGGGCATTGTGTCGCTAAAACTTTTTGTTTATTTTTATGAATACTTAATGCCATGTTTTACAATAATAACCTAAGTTCTTTGATAAAATCATTCTTGAGGTTCTATGCGTTAATCATAGACTCTAGGTGGCTTTCGACTCCATTTGGCACGTTACACTTTTAGCTATTTTTTCCAACTTGATCCAATACAATCCATATCGAGCCATTTATAAGAAAATGGGTCAAAATAGCATCTATAATAGTTTTAAAATATGTAAGTTGTAATTTTCTAAGATGCAGATTTGTGTATTGTTGCAGTTCCATAGCAGTCAATCACATGGGCCTGTGGGTTCTGATGCCAGCGATAAGTCAAGGGATCAAAAGGTTTTAGACTTGCAGTTACATGTTCATCATTTTATTTTTAAATGTTACACAGTATGTTTTGAGATGTACCAAAATGCTATCTCCATCTCCATAATCAGAATTCAGTTTAAGGAATGAAAACATAAAATGATCAGTTAGGTTATGTATTAGAGTAAAAAATGATTGTACAATACTTATGCTTTTTTTATCATTAATTTGTGATGCAATTGTGTAAGTATGTAGTTTTGCTGCTATATTGCTGACTTTTTTAAACTATTTTTTTCCAGACACTTCGTAGGCTTGCTCAGAATCGTGAAGCTGCAAGAAAGAGCCGTCTGCGGAAGAAAGTAAGTTTTCTTTAAATTGTTTCTTATGCTTGTTTAATTATTCTTTTGATTTATATCAATGGGATTAATGGGATTACTTGATGTTAATTATGACAATACAAGCTAAAAGGTTGATGTTAAAGAAAAAAAATTGAATAGTTCTTAAATTATTAAATGGTATTTGATAGTAATAATAATAACAAAATTCTCATAGGATTGGTTCTTGCATTTTCAGCAAATTGTGATTCAGAATGTTGTTTGACTTGTGGATGTGGTGGACATGATAACCTTCATAGACAAAAATGTAGTGTGAGGGTTTCCCTTTATTCTGCTCACATAATATATTTTCTAGAGAAAAAATAAACTACCTTTTGGTCTATAGACATGACTAAAAGCCGCCGGGAGAGGATAGACAATCTTTTATGAGAGAGGGACGAGCGAGTGAGAGATTGGGAAAAAAAGAGGTAGGCCTTCTGAGCAGTCATTTAGGGGCCTTGTTAGTGAGCCATCATTCTTCCCTAAGATCTGAGGATGTTTAAACATCTGTTAATCATTTTGATCTATATATTGTCATTTTTATGTAAATAGTAAAATCTGTTGCAAATGAATAATAGCATGCACTTTCTAATAGGTATTTATGGATATAATTTTCATTAATGATTCATAAAATATGTCAACAGATGCACCTGGATATTGCAATGATATGTTTCTAAACCTTGAGACGCAATACATGATAAAGTGCAATGTTAATTTCACATCATTTTCATTTGCATAGATAACTATATCATCAATAATTCAGCAGTCTTTTAAAATAGCATCAATTACATCAGTTTCATCAAATATAACCAACATAAGTCATCAATAACAGTCTGGAGGATAAAATATGTAGTAAGAAACAGCTGCTTAAGAACTAGGCTAGCCTATGACATATAACATATCCCTTCATCATATATTCTATGGATTTTTGTTTACTAATTTAGAATTTGGATTATATGTGAACAAACTAAATTTTGGTATAGTACTTGCTGTGCAATAATAATAATAATAATAAATAAATAAATAATAATTAAAAAACCTATAGGTCTTCTGTTTCCCTAATTAGGAAGCTTGACAGGCTTAACCTTGAAGACATCGTTTTGATTGGTTAATTCATGTCAACATCTTGGAATGTTTATAGGCTTACGTCCAACAGCTGGAAAGTAGCAGAATGAAGTTGACCCAACTTGAGCAGGAGCTTCAGCGAGCTCGACAGCAAGTACTAATTATTTTCTTCAGATTTCTTTCAATTTCATTTAATACTTCCCTTGAGTGGGAACAATCTTTTCTTTTCTTTTTCTCAACTTGTCTTAATGAATTTCTTTTCTTTTTCTCAAAGGGCATTTTCATTTCAAGTTCAGGGGAACAATCTCAATCAATGAGTGGGAATGGTAAGATGTCTTTTGATTTTCAATATCCTATGTTCTGATGATTTATTTATAATTAAGGTAGCAGTTCTAGGCTTCCGTAAATGTAGCAGTTTTATATGATTGTGGGGCTTAGAAGTAATTTTTTTCAAAAAATTACTAGTTTTATACTGTACATTAGTGAAGATCAGTTAGTATGATTTGAACTGCTGGGCACATGGTGTGAAGAACCGAGGATGTTGTCAGTCAATGATGCTCTTACTCTGTAGATCGAGAATTTAGTTCTACAGCAACTGTGTTACATGGTGATACCGCAAACCCATTACTCATCACTTGGTATCAAGTTGAATTAAAACTTGACATGTCCATTACAGGTGCAAAATTTGCAGGTTGGGTAATGGGCTGAAACGGATACTTTTTGTGAAGTTGGTTGGTTTGACCCACAAACACTTTTTTGTTCAATATTTTAAATGTCTTAATATTTATAAAAGCTGGTTTATTATAACAATAATCTATTGAACAAAGCAATCTAGGAGTTTGTATCTATTTGAATAGTTCTCTTTGAGATCAAAGATAAGCCAAATCGAACCATTCCTACTCGGTAAATGGAAACAGGTTGAAATTGTCACCTCAATGTCTTGTGAAGAAATCAAACTTATGAAAGAGCCTTGTGCAGGAGCCTTGGCTTTTGATGTTGAATATGGACGGTGGGTGGAAGATCACAACCGCCGAATCAATGAGCTCAAAGGGGCAGTAAGCAATCATGCTGGTGATGGTGAACTGAGGATCATAGTTGATGCCGTTGTGGCACATTATGAAGATATTTTTAGAATAAAAGCTGATGCTGCTAAGGCTGATGTCTTTCATGTTCTATCAGGCATGTGGAAAACACCTGCTGAAAGGTGTTTCCTGTGGTTAGGTGGATTTCGTTCATCAGAACTCCTTAAGGTCAGCATATCATTATAGACTTGTTTTTTAAACTTGAATTAGTTGACCCAGATCTGACAATTGAAAATACGTTGGACTCTAGATCTTCAACTTTAGCTTGTCTAACCAAGAAACCACCTGTTTTGTTTGGTGGGCCGGAAGGCCCCGCTTATCAATTTATTTGTTTTAAAATGATAAAGGCCTCTAGAGACATATAGAGCTGTTTTTTTATCTTTTAATAGTTATTGGTAATCGACTAACCATCACCCCCTTGTATTGACATGTATCATAATTGGGCATTGTGGTTTTTGGTTACAAAGGTTTTAGACATAATTGTTGATTTTCGACTTTAATCATGAAATGTTATTAATAACCAATGATCTATCATTTTTCATCGAAGCCCGCATGGCCACAAAATAGAGTATTTGATGTGGTAAAATTCCACAGTATCACCAATCTTTTTTTAATTGTTTCAAGAGAATTGTAGTAGATTTAGCAACCCTGGTTGTAATATGCTTGGAGTTGCTTTCTTTTTTCATCAACTTCTTATGTTAGCTATATATGCATTCTCATGTTCAAAAGAATGAAGCTTTTGGCTCCTAATGTTTTTACAAGAATCATTGCCATATAATCCTGCAAATGTAGAATAACACTGCACATATCCTTTTTTTAGAAATTGCATACAACATTTATTAATATCTTTCTACCCTACTTAAGGGTGTCTAATCAGCTACTAGCTATCCCTTAGATGCAGGGAACAAGGATGTTAGACAAGTAGAACATTTGTGTGCTTATTCTTTTTCTATGCTTTTGGTAGAGATTAACGGCATTTGGCCATCACTTAATTAGTGAGAATTTATCAAAATAGAATATGAAACAATCTTGATAGCACATTAAAGTAATATGAGCATGGAGTTAATCCATGTGAAATACATACACATTGCTTAGATGTTACCTAAGTGAGTTTTTGAGGGGTAATATAGGCTAAAGAGAACTAGAGAAGAAAGAAAAGGAAATTCTCAGCTATAGTTTCTAGGGTTAATTGCATAAATTGGTATCCAACTTTGGTCTACTTTTTATTTCAGGTAACCATCTTTTCTAGAAATAATGATCAAACTTACTGAAGGTTTAACAAAAAAACCCTCAAACACATGGAAAACTTTGAGTTTAAGGTGCAGTCGTACAGATCAAAATTATGATGTGTCGAAAACTTTTACTATGGTGTCTTTTCTTTATTATTATTTTATATTTTATGTTTTATTATTATATGGCATTGATGTGCTGATAGACAGTCCTGCTGTTGTGGCTGAATATAATCAAAACTTTGGAGATTTGAGGGTTTTTATAATGGTAATGTCATGAAGTAGCAGCTTTACTTGTATCAATATTCCACATTAGAAATTATACTTTGACATGTCCCAATTTGGTCAGTTAACATGGTTAAAGTTTCCATGTCCAATATATGTCAGAAAATAGCAACACGCTAGTTTAATAAGTGCATTATTGTGACATTAGAAGTATACTTTTTGATGCTAAACATTAGATAAGTTGCAAAGAAAGTTGGTTACCCTAGATAGAAATTGGGTGATGGTTAGTTTTAAAAGCAAAAAGGATGACATTACTCGAGATAGTCAAAAGAGCAGATGGGTGATTGATAAGAAGCCATTTTGTTTTTTTGCAGTTGCTTATAACACAACTAGAACCTTTGACGGAGCAGCAATTATTGGCAATTGGCAACCTACAGCAATCATCACAGCAGGCAGAGGATGCCTTGTCCCAGGGAATGGAGGCATTGCAACAGTCTCTAGCAGAGACAATAGCCGGCTCTCTCGGCTCCTCAAATTCATCAGGCAATGTAGCCAACTACATGGGCCAGATGGCCATGGCTATGGGCAAACTAGGAACTCTAGAGAGCTTCATCCGACAGGTTAGCTTATCTTTCTATGTTCATACTAGGGGTGTGCACGGTGCGGTTCGGTGTGGTTAATACAATTTTCGAAACCGAAATCACGAGTTCGGTTAATACCATATTTTTAACCGTAACCGCAACCGAAACTTCGGTTAACCACACTTCGGTTAACCATCATGGTTAATTTGCGGTTAATTTCGGTTAATTGACCAATATATTAAAAATATGCTTTTAAACCAAAATATAACTAATAAATTTTTGTGAGGCTAGGTTTGGACCAATTTTATAAGTG
>BJCM01187841.1:0-12745 GCA_018326385.1 Flaveria bidentis
TTTCACTTCTTATCTTATATTGAGCGTTGTATACGTCTCTGGTTATGGATGCGTTCTTTGGATTTTGCTTTTTCAAAGCTGATAAGATGTTACGAGGCTCCATGTTCTGATCAGTAAGTTGTTCCATCAAATTGTATTCGTTTTGAGAAAACCTTCTTACAAATGGGTGCCCCTCCATATGTTGAGCGGGATCATGGTTATGTTCGTCATTTCTCACCTCTAATTTTCATGAACGACGTTTGTTGTCGTATATCCCCACTAATTTAAAAGGACATTCGATTTTTTTGCTACCAGATCGTCTAATTGTTGCTTTACTTTTGTGTTCACCACCACGATCATAGATAAGCCACACCTTTACGACCTGACCTTCTTTTTTCTTTGATCTTCGTGTAATAATAACGTAACCATTATCAAGTCCCTTTTTAATAACCAAACAGACTAGCTCATCGAGTGATAAAAATTCTTGACATGTTTCAAACGATACTTTCGTGTTTTGATTTTCATCACTTGAGAGATAGTTTATATTACTTGGTTGCAAGTCATAACTTGATTCTCGGCAAAACTCGAACTCATCATCGGGAACATAAGGTTGGTTTAGATCTGGCAATCGTTTTTCGTAAGCAGATTGAACGTACGAATCATCTTGATTACTATCTGCCACGTACGAAACACTTGAATATTCACCAAACAAATAGTTACCGTCCTAAAATGACATAACGAATGAAGAATCTTGGGTCACTTTAAATTCAACCGTGCTATACGTTCCGTGGCAGCCCTATAAGACAAATGAGATTTTTTTTAAAAAAATAGAGTTTTGTGGTTCAATTATTTCTTTAAAATAATATTTTTTCTCTAAAACTATAACTCTTATTTCTTTTATATACATACTTACGTACATATAAATGTCTTGATTACTTAATAATTATTTCAACTAACTCGGGTTCCACGATACTAGTCGGTTATGATAAAAAACTTGAAAATTATTTAAGTTTACCGTAACCGACTAACATTGATGGAACCTGAGTTAGTTGAAACGATTTTTTAAGTATGCAATTCAAATATATGTATATATGTATGCAAATACTTAATGAAATAAGAATCAAATGTTTACCGCGTAATTATGTGACAGAAGAAATTGTTGAACCACATAACGCTAATTTCCTTCGATTAAGATCAAACGTTTCCTTCGTAACAAACGAAATATGAACGCAAACGTTTGATATTCAATGCGTTTATATATCATCGAAAGAATCTTAAGTCGTGTCAATATAATTTGAAATAAAGCCTATACGTCGCGTATAGGCCCATACGCGGCGTATAGGCTTTTCAGAAGACAAAACTGGCGAAGTCAAATCAGTCATTCAGCGTGTCTATACGCCGCGTATGGGTCCATACGCGGCGTATAGTCTCACTGATGTGACGTGGAATGCTTGACATTTATGAGGTAGACCTATACGCCGCGTATGAACCCATACGCGGCGTATAGGTGGGTGTCGATTTATAATTGTGGGTGTCTCTTTATTAGAACCATTTTTTTTTTCTTTTTTGTTTTTATAGGATTTTTAATTGGTTATATATTTTAATTTCAGATAATCACAACTAAGAACATTCACAAGTTGTTTCCTAACTTTATGTGATCGTATTTCATATATTATATGGTACGGTTATAAGTGATTATGAGTGAAAAATATGTGAAATTTACTGTTCAATCAGTATTAACAATGTTCAAAACCATATAATGTTTTTAATATATTTTAAGTGATTGTAAGTGAAGAAGAGAAAAAAAATAATGATAAAATTGAAAAGTAGAGAAAAATTAGTGATTTTTAATGTAATTTATATGAATAAATATGAGAAATTGGTTGTAAATGCTCTAAGGTAACTTAAAGAAGTTGGATTAAGAATGCAGATCAATCTACTTGGTTTTAGGTTCGAAACTTGCGGCCAACACTTTTTTGTAATTTTTTTACTTTTCTTTTATCTTTTAGTTTAATTTACTTTTTTCAATAACTATGTCGTAACATAAGGATAAAAATATCGAATTCGTGAACTACAAAACTTGTTCGTTACTTTCGATGTGTGTTTATCATATATGTCGGTTTCCATTACCAAACATATGCAACTTCATACGATTCTCTTTATTCACTTAACCACGTCGATGTAACCACCGTAACCAGGTACGAGACATTGTTTTAACGTTGGTTAGGAGCGTTATGATCTTGTCTTTTCTCACTTCTTGTATCACCGTGACAATTCACGTAACGAGGTTCACAGTCACTTCACAACACGCCATTGTCCATGCCACTATCACATGTAATAAAATACGCAAACGCATCAATACGTGCTATTACGTCATATGACGTGGGCAACTTTACCCATTCATTTTAAAAAGCTTTTTTCTCTTATAATACATTTTCACATCATTATTAATTTTTCAAACCATTTTTTTGCCTCTTTGAAATCCACCGTCAACACGATGCGTGAAGAAAGAAAAAGCAAAGAAAAGTGATGAACGATTCACGCGACTTTCTCAATAAAGAAGCTCCTTTAAACACACCCATCTCCATTACATAACGCTTTGATTATCTGCTAAGTAAACCCTTCAGATTTCATAAATCAGAATCCCCTTTCTCTAATCGATTAATGGCTTCAACATTGCTTCTATCTCTTGTATTTGTGTTCGATCTCGTTGCTTTTGCACTTGCTGTTGCTGCTGAGCAAAGGAGAGCTTCTGTGAGTTCTTTAGCATCATCCCTTTTCAGTTTCCCCCAAATTCATCTCTATATGTGTTTGTTTTGCTTGATCTGATGTGGGTATTGTTTGTTTCATCGTAAATGTGGTTAATTTAGTGTTCTTGATGAGTATTTGGTGTTAATTTGGCTTAGTTCCTTGTATAAGCTGCTGTCAGTTGTAAGATTTGATGTTTGAGTTCAAGATCGAGATTTGCGTTAATGGTTTAATATCTTTTAGATTAGTTTGGTACTGTTTTACCACCTTAATGTTGAAGAAAAGCTTGTCGAATTGGAAGCTAAAATCTGATTTTTCTGACTTTTGAAAGTCAAAAGTAGAGTTTAGCTTGGAAGGATGAATGAATGTGCTTGTATGAGAGTTAATAGCGAATCCCCTTATAGTACTGAGTTTCTAAGTGTGTGTATACAATGAGGTGCGATCAATACGCGACCAATTTTAAGTAGAGAACAAAGCTCTCCAGATTTAGTCAGTGATATAACCGTCATCTTATTGTTTTACAGTTAAAGCAATAGGTACAAGTGTTTATACGATTGTCATAGTTCTTTATTTAAAAGTGATTATGTATTCTAGTACAACATACATTTGATATGTAAGGTGAAAATTTTAAATTCAAAATATGCATTTGCTTAATTTATTGTTCAATTATTAGAACAATACCTTTATACATTAATATAGTGAACCGTACTTCTTATAAGCCTACATAGTTTTTCTTTTCATCAATTATCAAGTTAGAAACCGGTTTATTTGGCATGTGGAAGTCAAACATGAAGCATACAATTGTCTCACAATTGAACTACTAACTGGTGTTCAATTCGTAGTTTCATATTCATCATATGGTGCTATACATAATTTCTCGAAAGACTAGTTAGCATTGTTTTTGCCGAATTTCTTGTTTGATATTTGTAGTTCTTCACATTTTATTTTGAAATTTTGAAAGTGTACCATGTTTAAATTAAGATGTGCATTTAGTTCAAAATGTGCATTGGCTCTTTTAGCTTTTTAGTTCAAATGTTTTCTGGTGTGACATTTTATCTTATGTCTTGATGTAATAATCAGTTCTTTCCCAATGACGAGAGACTATTCTAAAAAGTGCTATAGTTGGATCGTTAAATGCATGGTATTTGAGGTCTCATAAACAAGCGCTAGATTTCTTGTTCGATACTTGTACTGCTTCTCAGTAACTAAAAAGAATTATAGCAAGACTATTGACATTCGAAATCTACCCTTAACTTTTTAGCTTTCTTCTGCTTCAAGTGTCTTCATATGTAATTTAGTCTTTGTGGATTAACACAGTCATCGTAATATCTTCAAAGAACCGATTCATTTGTCTTTTCATATTTTTTTAAATCATTTGTTGTAATTTCTTTATTGTCTTTAATTGTACTGCAGGCTCGAATTGCTCAAGATGCAAATTCAAGATATTGTGTTTACGAATCTGATATTGCAACCGGAATGGGTGTGGGTGCGTTCTTGTTTCTTCTTGTGAGCCAACTCCTTGTAATGTTTGCAACCCGTTGCTTGTGTTGTGGGCGAGCTCTGAGCCCTGGTCGTTCAAGGGCATTGGCCGTCTTCTTATTCATTACCTGCTGGTAAGTTGCACTTTTGACCTTATACAAACCTAAAATCCATATGCTTTGATTCTTAAAGTCAAATAGATTATATATATTTACATGAGTCAAAACCATACCTCCTTTTTTTGTCCTCCTGACTACCACACCACATTTATGGGAGTAATCACCAGTGCCACTAGCCTACAAGGCCATGGGCAATTGCATCTCCTGGCATAGCAAATCGTTTATTGTCATAATAAGACGATAAGTCAAAACACAGTTGTTGCATGATTCAACGACTCGTATTAGTTCATACTTCATACACATTTTCCAACAAATAGAGCTCCATAACCAACACTTATTGCCCTCAATCACAACCATCTTGTATTACATCTTTTTCATGTCTAATCAGTCTTCTAATTTCTTCAGGGTGACTTTCATCATTGCTGAGGCATGCTTGCTCGCGGGTTCAGTCAGAAACGCGTATCACACAAAGTACAGGACTGTACTCTCGGCTAACCCTCCTTCATGTGAGACCCTGAGGAAAGGTGTGTTTGGTGCTGGTGCTGCTTTTGTGGTTTTCACTGGTATCATCTCTGAGCTTTATTATGTTTTCTACAACAAATCTGATGAAGGTGTCATCCCTACCAGAGATACCGGCATAAGAATGGGAGCTTTCAACTAGTTTTTATCACAAGTTTAATAAATTGTTAGTTTCCTTTTATGGGTGTAGATTATTTGTTATATGGTCTCATTTGTTGTTGAACTTAGAGTTTGTTTATTTTTCTGATGTCATGTGATGATGGTGTTATTTTTGTCGTACATTCGGTTCATAAATGTTGTAGATCAGAATTAATTTATTTTTAAAGAATTAAGGATGTTTGGATTTTTGTTTTAAGACTGATTATCTGATGTTCAACTTCTGGTGTTAGAGTAACTTTGTTTGCATATTATTATGAAGTTTCTGGTGTTTGGATTTTAGATAGATAACCACCCTAACAGTTTCGATGAAACTGATGATCGGGTTATTCAAAACAAAAAAAGACGGATAAAATGTGAAGTTCAAGATGGATAAACCGACAACTTCAAACAAAAAATTCATTACTTTAGAACTCATGATCCGTCTACTTCAGAACACATAATTGGTTAAAAAAGAAATCTCAAACCCCCTAAACTAGCAGATCGATAAGAGTATAAAGTAGTCAGGTTTATGCAAATCTACTGCAACCTTCGTTTCCTCAGTAGAAGGTATCAAGCAGAAAACCGTATTCACAACTCGTGCATTATACTTGCCAATATTTTACATTCATGAAGAACATGAAGAAAGTTTCTAAAACTTGAAATCTTTTTTCTTAGACTTGCTATCTTTCTCATGCATCTTCCGCTTCCTCTTCTTTTCGTTCTGCAACCATAATAATTCCAACAAAGTTAAAGTTTTGATTATCATTTCTAATGTTATATTATTTCTTTACTTAAAGAAATAAAATATGATACATACCTCAGCAACCATGTCACTGAAGTCCTCTCGTTGACTACGGAGCTTTTCTTCCTCACGGGCCTCCTCGTATCTAAAAAAGATAATAACGATAAATAGTTAAAACACTGGGCCTATGTTTTAATGTAATATGAGGGTAGGTGAAGGTGAAACACTCACTTGGAAGGCAAGACGTTCTCCATGAGCTCCAACTCTTCAGGCTGTAACGAGACCTCGACCCTGTCTGTTTTCTGACCTCTAAGCAAATCAACCTGACAACCAAAAAGGAATAGAATAAACGTTAACCTTCATGGAGAGACAATGGTAAACAAATGATTCCCTCTTCAAATCCAGCATCTAGCTTCCACTGGTTTTTGCCTGTAACCCCTTCAACGTTAACCTTCATAGGACCCCCTAACGGGTTCTCACGCTTATCAATAAAATGAAAATCTGAATTAATGTTATTTTTAATGGATATCGAATATACGTACCCTTTTGGCAGATGGCTTGTCTTGCGGGGCACCACCTATCACATAGCTGTCACCACAAAAGAAAGAAACATGAGTTTCGTAACATTAAGTCAACCTTTTACATAATAGTACAATAGAAATTGAAAATGTTGGTAGGGAAGTTGAGTGCATACGTATGTGTTGTTCCCAATAACGTTCCTGGAGCTATCTTCTCTTCTTTCTCTTCCAGCACCTTTATCAATGCAAAATTTAGGAGGTTGTACTCAATTAAAGCTATAAATATGACAGAAAAGTTCTTAAATGGAGAACCAAGGCATGGACGACTCACTTGGTAAAGCGGTTTCTCAGGCTCTTTCCTCTGTTGTTTGCGAAGGTTGATCACATCTGGGGTCTCTACGCCAGTTGGAGTACTAAATAGAGGTCAACAAAGTGAACAAATTACCAAATCGTCAAGAAGAAAGACATGCTTATATGTAGGCAATATCAACCAATTAACTTATCAATTGGTCCATTTAGAGTATGTTCGTTATCCAATGATCGAACAAGTAAAACTAGAAAAAAAAATGGGTCAAGCGGGTAGAAAATGGCCGAATATGTATCTAGATTACACAACCTCCTAAATCATATTTGAAAATATTTGTTTATAAATAAATTTAGAACTAAAATTTTGGAGATAATGTGTTTTAGAATCAAACCTAGAGAGACTATCAACAGATTGAATTCCATCCTCCAATTCCTCTTCCTCGTATTGCTCTTCCACTTCCTCTTCCTCCTCTTCTTCTTCCTCTTCTTCCTCTAGATCACCCCAGTGCTTACTCTTATCAACTGGCTCTTCCTGAAGTACATTTAATGAAGTTATTCACATGTGCAAATCCATGTAAGAAAGATATAGTTGAGAAAAGATCTAACCATATGCTTTTAGCACTATAATCGGAATTTAGAAAGTGCGAATAGTGAGCCAAAAGAAGTAACTAGCTACTAAAAATGTGTCCTAGTTACCTAGAAATTGTATAATCACCCTTCAAAACAAATTTATCTAAGCCAGAAAATATAGGTAAAAAATCAAGTATATCAGGCGGGTTTTGCTAACCGGACAAAACGAGCAAATTCAGGTTTAAACGGTAAATTAAAAAGCAAGTTAAAGGGTTGGTTGGTCCAACACCATAAACACTTTTAGATAATTATTCTAAATTTCATAAAAAAATAAATATTTAACGTGTCAAATATGATTATAGAAACAAAGATTGTAGTTATAATATTCAAGTTTCCTTAATCTTTTGATAAAATGATTTAAGAAACTTAATGCATTTAAATATACTTCATACAACTGTCAACTTGTTAGACTCAATTGATTCTCTCCTCTATGGTTATATCTTTTAACTTAGCCCATAAGAGATAAAAATATCCCAAATCACTCCACTAAAATCTAAGTTTTAATATGCGAATGAGCATGCTAGTACCTCATAGTTGGGTGGTTCTTCTTGTTGTCCAAACACATCACCATAGACCGGGCGTCCATACTTTAGGAAAGAGAAGATGTATAAGAGGTTAAGATAGCAAGATGACACAAATTAGAATAATAGATTATAACATACATCAAACAGAATAACCTACTTCATCAACAGGTGGCATGCCCCAACCTCCAGGATGATAACCAAAGCTAGCACCGTTTGGAATAGGAGCATTCAGTCCTGGAATTTTTAGATGTGGATAAGAAGGTGGAGGACCATATCTCTAAAAATAAAAGATGTCATTCATCAGACTAAATAAAGCTCAAAGAAAAAACAAGTATTATGAAGAAAAAATAAGACATAATTGTCTTCCTTTTGAGGAATCCCACCTGCATATTAATAAGCCAAGGGGGTGGGGCGCCTTCTGGCATTCCTAGTGCTTCTTTTAGTTCATGTGATAAGGTACCAGGCTTCATCTCTCTAAGTTTCACCTATGTAAACCAAAGTAGGTCCAGTCATTAATGACGTAAAACTTAATTTTTTAATGGAATGCGCAAACTACTTAAGGTTTTTTCACTTGTTACTGAAATTATTCTGAGAATTTTACAAGATAGTCAAGATAAAAAGGTATGTTACCTCAAACTCCTTTCCTTCATGATAAAGATCACCATGTGATGTCAGTTTTGGTTTAGTCTGGTATTTGAAAAAAGCATCATGGAGCACCTGCATAATCAAGTTCAAGATCATGTAAAAGACCCAGAAGTACAAGTGAAATAGAAAGGGAAAAAAAAGTACCAGCAACCATATATTAAACAAAGAAGGAGTACATGATACTATATGATCCTATATATTACAGAAGATTAATCAGACCTGATAATCAATATCCATCTTTCCCATTTTTGGCTGCATTCGCTCACGCTGCTTTTGTTTAAGCTTCTTATTATCCTCCTTTTCAATATAAGCCTGCAAAAACCAATAAAAAAAAGTTCAAGATGTGAAGTTTCAAGAATGTCATGAAACATGTATGTTAGTGGACCCCAGATATTGCTCTAATGACATACAGCCAGTTGGGCACACTTTAAGATTTATTTCTTTTGACCTTTATCACTTGATCACATTTCTATTATTATTATTTTCACCATCACAATACGCAATGACTCAATGTATAGTTATATAATTTTTATGCTTGTTTAAAAGGTAAGCACAGCTTTCCACTTCCCAAATTTATTACTTTACTACTTAATTTTATACAACAGAAACGAAAGAAATCAAAGGCATAGTGGGTTAAGCCTTATACTTTTCTCCCTTCTAGTGAAATCTGTTTCTTCCTATGTAGTATGTACTTTCACCCTCTCTATTCGCATCAGTTACAATATAATCCTCAGAAACAACATCATCCCAGAAGTAGAAAACAAAGATATCTAACTTCTCCAAAGTCAAACAAACAGAATTAGAAGGATTATAGCTCCTTTATTATTGCATTGCTCTTCTCATCTATAGCATACCCTACAATTAATAACGCTCGAGGATTTATGCATATTTGTAAGAGCCAACAATTCGAAATACTTGGGTTAACAAAACCAACAGCTCGAAACTTTAAGAGCAATGAGAAAGCAAGCACAAGTTAGGCCAGAGAAAATTTGGCAACTAAAAAAAAGACATGCTATACAGGACAGGAATCAGAAGATCTAAGCTTACCTGTCTAATTTTCTGGATTCCTGTGGCAGCAATAAAGTCAGGAAGTTGAAATGGCTGTTTCTCAATACCCCGCTTCCCCTGTCACACAGATTTCAAACTAGATGAGATCCAAGTCAATCAACACATAAATAGATAAGACCATCCTACACTTAAATTAAGACACTCTGAATGTCTAATGTCTATGACATTGCTAGAGATAAAAAACCCAAACAGGCTACAGTTAACTTGCAATATCTTGTATGAAAGCTTGTGCAATAATGCAGAAATATTTGAAATACCAAACCAAATAACCAGCATCCAGACTGCACATATGCACAGCGCCACAGCCTGAGGTATAGCAAGCAAAGTAATTTTCCAAAAATTTTATTGTTATTTAGTTTCAGGAATTATACAAGTTCCCATATCCCAACCCTCATGAGCAAATACAAAAAAAATATTTAAAAATTATAAGTCCCGTTTGCAAAACCACCTACATGTCCAGGCTCCAAGATTGTTTAAGTGGCCCCCCTGCAAGAACCACATATATACATATAAGAAAACCTCAACAACTATTCTTTTGTCACCCCCTTCCCTGCAACCCTTGTTTTATGTCTAATCTACATGTATTTGCTCTCACAAAAATCCAAAAATATACGCCCGATGATAAACATAATTTCCCACAACAATTGTTTCTTATTTGGTGACTCACCTGTAAGAATTTCCTTTTTTGACACCAATGTCTTGGCACTGGAACAGTATTACGATATGATTTGAGGAAAACCAGCAGTTTAGGATCAGCGTAGGTGGCATCCCAAACCTGAAACTCAAAAAAAGGATTCATCAGATAAGTAGTTATCAAAAGAAAGGAAAAGAAACAGAGATAAGAGGAAAGAAAAAAAAAACATTTAATCGAAAACAAATTTAGTCAGCTGGACTTGCTTAGTGTTGTGGCAACTTGGCATCCAACATATGCAATTCCCTTGTGTATCAAAACAGCTCCAAAGAGGGAATTATAAACAAGCTTTATAATACCAAACTATGAAGACAAAGCGACAAACCAAGATAAATTAACGTAAGGAACACAAATGAAATTACCTCGACTACATCTGGCCTTGAACTAATCTGCTTGAGTTCAGCAATCTTCATCCGTCGTTGAAGCTATAATCAAATTTGCAAGCAATGAAATAACTTTGAATAAATAGATAAATAACAAGAAAAGAATGTTTGCAAAATGTACCAAAAATGCAGAAAAAAAATAACCTTTTTCTTTTTATTAGAGATTCCACCTTTATCCTTTTGTTGGTCTTCCTGTTCTTCTTCCTCTGAGTCTGAGTTAACTTTCTTGTTTGATACTGCATTGACAGCAGTCCCTTCACTCTTATCATTCTCCTGAATAAATAAAATAAAAAAAAGGCATGAGGCCAGACTAAGATATTAACAGTCATTAAACTCTGCACATGTGGCTCTTTTTACCTCAGAAGCAGAAGATTCCTTAAATGAAAATTTCTCAAACACTTTCCTGAATTCATCATCCAAGTTAAACTCAAGTTCTGGTTTTTCAGGGATATACTCAATTTCAACCTGCTGCATAACCTACAATAATTAAATAATTAATAAAAGCAGAAAGTAGAAACGACACTAATTAAATGAAGATGAACAAGCAGTAAAACATTGACCATATGGGAATCACATACAGACATGAAAATGAAACCAGTATCAACCAGTTCAGATTGGCATCAAGCAAACCCATACCATACTTAAAATTAAAATAAAAAATAAAAAAAACCCTGCTAGTAATCAAAATTAATGTATACATTGTGTTCTTGCTAGTAAAGAAATCGACCATGGATAACGCCCCAACTAATGAAACTTTAGTGTGCTCCACCATCCGGAAAACGTAGAACCAACTATTAAACAAACACTATAAAGCTTAGACCAAGGCCTCAAACAATCTTAATATCAAGATATGTGTAGTAGAACTTAGGTGCACTAAAGATGAACCTAAACCAGAATAATAGATTGATAATGTCTATCCAAATAAGATCCACAAGCCTACAGCTTACTGGTCCATCCATCCCAAGAGTAATGCTGCATTTGATGTTTCATTCGCAAACATCAATTTATCCGGCGCGTCAAGACAAGGCGGTAAGAAAACGCATATGAGGTGGCGCCTCATAGCGTTCAGTTTATCATACGCCTCTAGGGGCCAGGGCTGTAAAAAACGCACGAAGCGGGCTTACGCCCTTGGTTCGGCTCGGTAATTTAGACTTTGTGTGTCAATATTAAACATTTTGTGTCTTTTTTTCTGCTATAGACTTTGTTTCTCTTTTTATGACTATTGAATCTGATGATGAAATTGGTTAAGACTTAGGAAAGTTCTTTGTTTGATGTTATAGTAAGTTATTATTTATAAGATATATAATTTATATACTTATTTTTTAGTTCCGCATTGGGCTTACGCCTCTGTTCCCTTGAGGCTTAAGCCTCGTGAGGTGAAGGGAAAATGCCTCGAGGCTCCATTCCGTTCTTTTAAACCTTGCACCTCGTGCCTCGGTTTTTGGGATCCAAGTCCCTTTCTAAACGAATCGCAGAAAGCAGAGTGGATAGAAGAGTTTAGTCGATGAAGATTTGGGGTCATCAAGGTAGGAGGAGACAATGAGGTCTAAACTAGAAAATTCAGCTAAGATGCAAGATTGGGGTCGTGAAAAAGAAGGAATTGGGATTTAGGAACCTTAAGAAGTAAACATAAACATACACAAACAGCCTTATTTTCTTAACTAATGAATATGAATCTGTCCAGTTGAACTTCAACAACTTAGCCCCTTTGTGTTTAAGTTCATTAACAGCCCTCAGAAACCTAACCAAAATCAGCCTGCGAACTTTCCTACACAGTATTCCACATTCATTCAAACAGAATAACAATCAAACTTCCCATCCAAAGAACACAAAACCTAAATTTAAACAAACATATCACGCTACAACTATTTAAAAAAAAAAAAAAAAAAAACTACTCACAACAAAAATGCATAAAAACCCTAAATAAGATTATAAGAGGCAATACCTTCTGGATATCGGAGTTCTCTTTTGCGCTATCATCTCCAACAACCCCATCATGATCCTCATCCCCGTTACCAGAGCCCGTATCTTCTCCAATTGCTGACTTGTTTTTCTTCTGTTTCCGACGCCTACGACGTCGTTCAGCATCTCGCGATTTCTTCAAACTTTGATTATTATTATTATTATTATTATTATTATTATTATTATTATTATTATTATTATTATTATTATTATTATTATTATTATTATTATTATTATTATTATTATTATTATTATTATTATTATTATTATTATTATTATTATTATTATTATTAT
>BJCM01187978.1:0-10352 GCA_018326385.1 Flaveria bidentis
ATGTCATCAGAGGTCAAGGTATTGAGAACACCTACACATGGCAAGATATGTTCAATTTACCTCTGATTGATCTCTATGACATGAGAAGATACTTTGATAGCCTGAAGGATCCTGATCACCTTATGAAGAAAGGATTGGTGATCATCCTAATGAGGACTGTCAACATCTGAAGTCTTCAAGTGTTTTGGTAGCATCAGCCTAGGGGGAGTTTGTAGAGAATTATGAAGGCTGAAGCAACCAAAGTTCTTCAGCAAACTTCAGCTGTTGTGACAACCGCTGTTGTCTTCAGCTGTTGTTTTCGGACTTAGTCTTCAGCTGTTTAAAAAGGGTGCATCACAAGACTACTGCAAAATTTACTAACTCCTGAAGATGAGTTAGTAAATGATGTATGATGTCTTAAACATACCATCACAAGACTCAACAACATTAGGTCCACAAGGTGAGTCGCCTAGTCCCTCAGGGGGAGCACTTGAGGTAAATGACTCCTCCTCTGACGATGAATCTGTGGAGAACGATCAGGTCAATCAGGAGGCACAGGTTCCAACTACTGCAAGTACACAAGCATCTGATGTTGATGCCTCTGAGTCTTCGGAACCTCACACTCTTACTGCCTTAGATCCGGAACCAAGAGTTCATAATCTCGATAACAAGGTAGTCGTTCCCACCATTCCTGGATCACGCTTAAATGTCTATCATCCTCTACACAATGTCATTGGAGATGTAAGATCAGGAATTTAGACAAGAAATTAGCTATACTCAGCTGATTATGCCTCGGTAATGGAAAAGGGATATCTTCACGATGGTGCGTATCATTGTTTTGTGTCTCGGTTTGAGCCAAAATATGTCAGTGAAGCTCTAAACAATGAGGCATGGGTGAGTGCCATGCAAGAAAAACTTCTTTAATTCAAGAAGCTAGGTGTATGGACACTGGTGGATAAACCTAAAGGTGCTAAGGTCATTGGCACAAAATGGGTCTTGAAATGCAAGAAAGATGACCAAGGGGTCATAATCAGAAACAAGGCTCGACTTGTAGTTCAAGGATTTCGACAAGTCGAGGGAATTTACTACAATGAAGTCTTTGCACCTGTGGCAAGAATGGAAGCAATTTGTATCTTCCTAGCCTATGCCTCCTACATGAAGATTAAAGTTTATCAACTGGATGTAAAGAGTGCATTTCTTCATGGTGAAATTCGAGAAATAGTGTATGTCAGTCAACCCGAAGGATTTGAGGATCCATATCATCGGGACAGATTTTACAAACTGGATAAGGCTCTCTATGGGCTCCACCAAGCCCCAAGAGCATGGTATGAAAAACTCTCAACTCATCTTGTGAAACATGGCTTTCGCAGAGGAGTAATTGACTATACTCTGTTCATCAAAGAAAAGGATGGTGACTTACTGCTTGTTCAAATCTATGTTGATGACATAATCTTTGGTTCCAAGAATGAAGACCTATGTAAGGAATTTGAAGCAGTAATAAAGGCTGAATTTGAGATGAGTACCATGGGAGAGATGAAATTCTTTCTAGGGTTACAGGTGGATCAGACACCAAAGGGGATATTTCTACATCAGACCAAGTATGTAGGTGATATTCTCAGTCGGTTCGATATGGAGAATGCTTCTGCAGCTGGGACTCCACTTGCTACAAACCCTGATGTAGCACCCGACGAAAATGATGATCTGGGGGATGCCACCATGTACTGAGGAATGATAGGATCTCCCATGTACCTCACCACCTCATGACCAAATATCATATACACGACGTGTCTATGCTCCAGATATCAGGTGAAACCGAAGGTCAGCCATCTCATCGGAGTTAAAAGAATATTTCATTATCTGAAGGGTACTCCAACACTCGGGTTGTGGTATCCTCATGATGATGATTTCGAACTTACAGCTTATAGTGACTCGGATTACGATGGTTGTAAAATGAACTACAAGTCAACATCAGCGGGATGTCAATTCTTTGGGAGAAGATTAGTCACCTAGCAATGTAAAAAGCAGACATCGGTTGCTCTGTCAACCTGTGAAGCTGAATATATTGCTGCTGCAAGTTACTGTTCATAGATTATCTGGATTGAATAGCAAATGCGGGATTACGGTTTGCAATTCTCTAACACTCCTATTTATGTTGATAACTCTGCTACTATAGCCGTAACAAAAAATCCGGTCCAACATCCTAAAACCAAACACATCAGAATTAAATATCACTTTATACGTGATTGTTTTGAAAAGCATTTAATCGATGTTGTTAAAATAAATACAGATTTTCAATGCGTCGATCTCTATACAAAAGCTTTTGATAAACCGAGATTCTTATATCTCTTAGAGGTTAATGGCGTGAAAAAGAAAAGTGATGTAATTTTAGAGGATGAAACTGTGTAGTCCGACAAAATTTTTTTATTTTCTTTATTTTTTCTTTTTTTCTTTCTTTTCTTTTAATTTCCTGTTTTATAATATTCAAAAAAATCCAAAAATATTTTTGGTTTTAGAATTTTAGGGGCAGAATAGGTTAAGTTAGTATTAAAATTTAGTTATTTTAAATTTTAGTACATAAAAAAGGGAGGAGGATAGTCTACCTAAGAGAAATGAGATCGTATCTGTGATACTGATTCAATGACTATGGAAAATGATAATACATAGGAACAAAGAGTTTGGGACTTTAAAAGAATGAAAGTGTTTAAGATGCAAAATTCGAAGTATGAGTCTGAGAAGTCTAAGCAACATAAAAGGAAAAGTGATAGTAAAACTAGCTACTACTAAGGTAACATGGAGAAAGTAGACCTAGAGGTTGCTAGACCATTAGATGATGTGTTGGTAGATTCAACACAATAGATAAGTAGACCTCGTTGGTGATTTCAAGTTCAAACTAAATTGTTCAACAAGCTGTGGGTTAACATCTTATCCCTGGTTAACACAATCAACGTAGTTCTGATAAGGGGTGACGAGCAAAATAAACGCCACAAATGTGTGCGGATGACCATAAAAATGAGCAAAGCACATGAAAATTGCAAAAGGCAATCAAGCTAATAACCTATGTTGTTGGTGCGATCTGTGCAAATAGAAAATAATTGCTCAAACAAGAAGATAGGTTGTGTGCCTCTCTACTGTGCGGTGGCACTAACCTGAGGATAAGCATAACCTAAATATTCTAGAATTCATTGTTGTTTGCGCCTCTCTGCCGTGCGGTGGCACTGACCTGAGGCTTAGCATCTCTTTGAAAGCTCTAGAATAGTTTCTTCTTGAATACTACCCGCAGATCGCTCAAAAATCTCCTGAGGAACGTTGATTACCATATAAGCATGGGATCCACAAATGCTTGTTGAAATAATTAAACCTTAAATCATCACCAATGTGTGTCAAAAGTCTGTGTATGGATTTAAGTGGACAAGTATACTGACTATCATTGTGGTTGCAATCCTTGAAAGTCCAAATTAGTGTGTGCATTGCAATCCTTGAAAGTCCACATCAGTGTGTGCATCTTATAGTACTAGTATGATTTCCTAAACTTGCTAATGACTCTGGATAAAACAAGAATCTAGCATCAAAAGGTTTTGGTATCATGTCCCGAATGATTTGATATACCTATATCATTCCATAATGAATCGTTCCAGTTATGGTCAAAATAACTTGAAGCTGTACTCTTCGAGAAATAAATCTGGTAGTTATCTATCTTTGGATTTCCCTCTCACACAAAATTACAAAAATAAGTTTTGGTTTTGTCTTTTAGTTCTAGTTGTTTAATTTGTTTAATTTTAGCCAGATTAGGTATTAAACATTGGACTATGCATTAGAATTCTATCTGGAATTTAATCACTAAAAAAGGTCACGTCTGAGGTGACCAAACGGGTTGTAAAATGTTAAAAGGGTCACGTCTGAGGTGACAAAATGTTTATACTGTTAAAAGGATCACGTTTGAGGTGATCAAATGTTCTCTATGTTAATATGGTCATGTCTGAGATGATCACTGGTCAAAATGTCGTATCAATAAGAAAAAGGGCTAAGTGAATGATTGGTCATAAGGTCAAACTCATAAGTATGAGCCATTCGTATGACTGGACCATGAGTATGGACCAGTCGTACGATTGGACCATACTTATAAACCAGTCACCCGAATGGAGCATGAGTATGAACCATTCACACGACTAGCTTACAAGAATGAGCCAATCGCCAGAATGGGGGTGACCGAATGAGTTAGTCGCCCGACTGAAACCTAGTCGCCCGACTGAATGTGACCGACTGAGCCAATCGTACGATTGAAAAGTGCGAATGGATCTAGTTGCCCGATTGAAAACAAATTAAGTATAAATAGGGCTAAAGTCGGTCGCATATGGTCATCACCCCTCAATCGCCCTAAAATCGTCCGAAGTAGTGACACTCTGCCCAAATTTGATTAGATCGATTTTTCCTCACCATTTAGTTACTGACAAGTTCGTACTTCATTTGCAGGTAATTTGCGACCCAAATCGCACTAAATGCATGGTGAAAACAAACCCTAACTGGCCTAAATCGATTAAAATCAAGAAAAGAGTGTTAACTATCAAACAGACCATATAAAAGTAAAAATTGGGTAAAATGAAAGGCATATAACAACAATTAACAGTCCTCCAAGTCTAAAGAACCTAAACACAATGTTGAACTGCAAGTATTAACTTAGATTCAGGATAAATGTGTCGAATAGAGAAGTATGCGACTAGTCACTCCGAATGAACTTCAATCGCATGATTGAACTGGGCGAATGACTCAGTCGGCCGAATGAATGAGGCGTATGAGCTCAGTCGCCCGACTGAACTCAGCCGCAGGCTCAGTCGCCCGACTAAACTCAGTCGCATGCTAAGTCGCCTGATTGAAGTCAGTCGCATACTAAATCAACCGAATGAACTTAGTCGTATGGTACAATTGCACAATTGAACTAGACTGATCTCAAATAGTTTAAGTTACAATGGTTTCTATTATGTGTTGATCTAATATTTATATGTCTTGTGTTATAGAATCATGGCAGATAGGTGGATCATCAACACCAAGCATAACATTTGTGCTCACTTGGATGCCACCACTCGGAATGCTGCCAAGTTTGCTGGTATTATCGCATTTCTGAGGAGATCGAGGATCTATAGAGAGATATATGCACCTTGCACACCCTATCGGTCTATACAGCAAGCCGTCTGGGAAGGTGCATCCGTTGACCGATCGGCTAAGCCCTACTGTATACGTAGTACCATTTTTGGCCAGGAGATTGAGGTCACAGCAGCCGACCTATAACGCATACTGGATTTGGGAGATGATGTTGCCTACCCAACCAGGCTACATCCTCTTACCGTAAGGGGATGCTTTCTACGGATGAGGTACACTGGGGACATCAACGCGGGTGGGCTAAATAAAAACAACCAGTGTCCCCTGTTCAACTACCTAGCTCATGTCATTTTGAAGTGCATTGCTTCATACAGGGGTGGATTTGATGATCTATCTGACCAAATCTAGAATGCTTACATGGCACTGGTGTTGAACCACCCCTTCGGCTTCTCCAACATGATTTTCTCCTACTTGATCGAGAACTTAGAGGCCAAAGGAAAGGAAGGCTTCTACATGTACCCAAGATTCCTACAGATGATCATTGACGAGAAGCTTCCTTCGCTGCCTAAGGAGAGTCATGATGTTGTCTCTCTCGAGATCATGTATGATACCACTCTTGGAAGAATGAAGGTTTACAGGGGCAAGCAGGTAAAGCCCCCTGTAAAGAGGTTGTTTGGGTATTTGGCGAGAGAAGACTATGTGGCGCTAGCTCGGAGAAAGTGGCGTCACGATGATAATGACTCGGACGTTGAGCAGATTGCTCTACCCTCCGATGACTCCGATAGTGATGATCACGATACTGATCAGGGAGGGGATTGTCGGGTTAGACCCAAACCAGCTCCCATTCACCCTGACTTCCAAATGGAGGAGGAGGAGGAGGATAATGAACCTCTGGTGCGAATGGTGGGGAGCCGGGTCATAGCCACTGAGAGAGGTATTAGGGCGGTTGGTGGACGCCACGAGGAGTCCAGGGATGCTGCTGCTGATATGGATCCATCATATACCCCGGACCCGCCCAACAGCCAAGGAAGAGCCACTGTGTCTAAAGGCTCAAGGAGGAAGAGAATGGCTCGCTCCTATGGCAAGAAAGGGAAGAGGCTAAGGTTTACATTAACCTCTACTACTGCCACAACCACCACCTCATCTACCACTGCTACCACCACCACTACCATACCACCTATCACTACCACACCACCTATCACCACCACTTCAGCCTACCACCACCACCCACTCACATACCACCACCCATATTCACCACAACCACCACAACAACCACCAGACACCAAGCTGGTCCCTCATCACACACCACATTCACCACTAGACCTACTCTACCCTCCATTAGGGTAGAGGAACAGCTGGCAGCACTTAACCGTATGGTGCTGAAGATGTTGGCTGCTGATGAAGAGAAAGCTGCCCAAATTAGTCAGCTTGTGGAGCTAAATGCCACACAAGCACAGCAGATCGCTCACCAATCACAGTAGATCGCACAGCAAGCGCAACAGATTTCCCAACTCCAGGAGCATATTGCCAAATTAGTGCAAAGGATTGAGGAGTTGGAGACTTCTAACAGGTCTATCATGCTTAAGCTAAAGGGATCAAAAGATGAGCCTCTGAAGATTAGAGAAGGTGATGATGATGATGGTGATGATAAAGATGATGATAGTGATGATGATGAGGCCAACGATGATGAAAAGACTAGGGAAAGGCAGAATGAAGATGATGAAGAAGGAGATGCAGTTGCATCTTCCTCAACTCAAGGTCAAGAGAGACGTACAAAGAGAAATCAAGACCAAGGAGCCTCATCTTCTGTCCCACCTACTAACTCGCCAGCTATTTAGGGAAAAAATCAATCATCTCAGCAAGATGAGTATGATATTACTCCTCTTTAGCGAATCAAGTCTCAACTTACAATGATTCTTGATTTGCAAGGGCTCGTCAAAAGGGCAGTAAGCTATACTCCTAAAGCAGGAGAAATCATTCATGACCTTATTAATGAACAACTTGTTGAGATGTTCCGGCTCAATCCGGACGAGATGTTAAGGACGCTCCTACTTTTGAAGTTACCAGTGACGATGAGCTGAATGACATAGATGAAATCGAGATCGAGGACGTCACTGCGGAGCATTATCCAGATTATATTGATCGAGAGGGAAATGTAGTCCCTAATCTGGGTGATACTCTTGTTTGTGATACGTTTGAAAACTGGATCAGATCGACAAAGAGTCCGAGAAAGATGAGGGTCAAGCCTAAGCCTCAGACTCTGATGTCAACATCAAAAAGGCTAAATGGGCGGCATGTTTTGCTAAGATTCGAGCCATGCGCACTGCACAAAAGTCTAATGTCTACACCAAGCTGTATAAAGTCAAGAAACACCAAAATGTGTCGGACAAGATTATCGCATGGGCTTATTTTGAGGATCTAAATGTATATGCCATGAAGAGAGAAAAGGGAATAAAGTACTTTAGATTCCCACACAATCTAAAGACTCTCCCTGGTTTTGAGCTTAACCAGTTGGCACGCTTGAAGCTGTTGTATGCTGACCCAAGAAAAATGTCAGGCTGGTTTGAGGCTGCATTGAAGAAAGAGTACCACACCAAATGGGTTAACTTTAGACCTCAACAACCAACGAGGTACATCAGACGGTCTAAAGTTGATTCCATTACTGGAAAGCCGAAGATAGTGTTGAAGTGGAGTCTACAACGAACAATGTCAAGAATCCCTCTAAGGGAAATGCCGCATGACTTCACTTCACACTTCAAGTGGTGGTACTATGATTGGAGAACAGGTGAAGCGGTCATAGTTCTGAACAGAGAAGGAAATATGGAAACTATCCGGGTATTTGACCCAATGTGGCTAACCAACTTGTCTGCTGACGATGTCTACACTTTATACAAGTGGCCACTATTCTAGGACGCGCAAGATATAGTAAAAGCCCTCCAGTTTCAGAACGTGATAAGACTCTGCTTTGCACCAAATATATCGTTTTATATAATATTATTGTCACTAATAAAACCATTTTTAAGATACCAATAACATTAATTACATATTAATTATAAGTATAATTAGCCTAATTAAGTCGTTTTCAACCGAAACAAACTTTGGGTACTCGGGGCTAAGTGCAGGGACTAAATATGCCATTTTTCAAATTTGGGATGGGTATAAAAACCCCATTCCCAACCATTCTTCTTCATCTTCTACACTTCTTCTTCATTTTTCTCCTTCACCTTACATCTTCATCTTTACACCGAAAACGCCTCGTTTGGTCTCGTTTTTGTCGTCTAGACATCATCTACAACTTAGTCTACTCCATCCTTGCAGGTAGACGACCTTGGTTGTCCATTTCTTGCTCATTTTACTACTGTTCATTTCTAGGGTTTCGGGTGTTCGGGTCAACCCAAACATAAGAGGTCATGTGAGTGTGTGTGGGTGTGTGTGTTTGTAGTGTGTTTCTAGAAGTCATTGTTATGTAAAACCCATGCTCGGGCAGCCAAAGGCTGCTCCGCACTTCAACAGTCGCGAACCTGCAGTTCAGGCGACTGGGTCTGTCATACGACTGAGTCGTGCGACTGGGTGAGTCGTGTGACTGAGTCATGTGATTGTGTCATTCGGGCGACTGAGTCGTGCGATCGAATCTTGTGTACGATTAAGTCAATGCGGATGAATGTTGTGTGCGATTGAGTCCTGGGACTGAATGAATGTATGCGACTGTGCGTGTATCGCACAACTCGAGGCCAATCGTACGAATGAAGGTTCAGTTGTACGAATGAAGCTGATTCGTACGAATGAAGGTTGATTCGTGTGTATGGAGGTTAAGTCGTGTGAGTGTTGTGTGGTACGATTGAATGCCAGTCATGCGAATGAAGGCTCATTCGTATGAATGAAGCAGATTCGTACGAATGAGGGTTGATTCGTGCGAATGGAGTGTTGAGTTGTGCGTCTGGTCTGTTATGCGATAGAAGTTGATGTGTGTGTGAACCCTTCTGTTTGACATGATGATGTTGAGGTAACATTAACACAGTTGTCATTGCTTGACCACAAAAATTAAAGTCAACGCTATCAACATGCAGATACTATTCCCAGTTAAATCAACCTAACATTTTACAATTATTAACAGCCCTTTCTGGGATTACAAACGTTTAACAAATACATTCTCTTATGACAATGGAATCTTTACACAAATATCATCGGCAATGACAACTACTCTTAGTACTTGGATCTACATAAGATCTAATACGTGTGTCTGCTTGTGTGTGTTACCCCCGACCGACTCGATACAACCCGAACCGACCGAACATTACTATTTGCTTTATACACATCATTAATGCTTAACAATAATTGTCAATATGTGTTTGACCATTCATTGCATACAACATTTGGAACTTGATCATTCATACTTATCACCTAACAAGTGAGTTTCATGGCCCCTTTTATGCTATACAACTTTACAATCATTTACAAACTTGGAGGAAAAGTATGCTCACCCACTTTTCATGTTGTACTACATACATACAATTTACATACTTGCAATCAACGTGTTACAATTTTGTGAGTACTTATCTGATACATGCTTGAGTCTGCTTTGTGGTTCTTTCTTACAACCATTTAATCTAGTGTGGGAACCAACGGATAGGGATTGGTAGTACTACTGGGTTGACACCCGCACCCTTGTTCGTTAGTATACTAGTTAGTACCAACAGTCGCCAGGAACGGGCCATGGGTGAATATATTCCGACAAGATTCTTTGTGTACGTCATTAGGTTTGGTTGTAAAGCTCATGTCATGTGATTTTGCTTACTTATAACTGTATTCACGGTATTCCGCAAGAAACATTATACAACATCAATTACTTGTTTACTTATAAACCTACGAGCTCACCGACAATTTTGTTGACCATTTTGAGCATATCTTTTCAGGTGATCATGCTAACTGAAGATCTAGGTGTGTTGCCTTAGCGGAGACCCTAGGATGCATTTTGGGACTAAACATACATTTTGAAAACACTTGTTGTAGTATGTTTTAAACAACATTACTCTCTTAATACTTGTTCCCGGGTTGTGGGAAATACATTACAATGTTGACATTCGTATTTGTGTGATCATTTGCTTGTGTATGCTTATGGCTATGTTGTCGTGAACAATGACTAAACACGACACAAGTCCCCTTGTTGTCGGGTGTCGTCATGACACGCTTGTTATCATTTATTATATTGCATCTCTATTGGCTTACCATGTGTTATGACGATTCCCGTCTCGTTACATCCCCGTGTTTCCGCTCTTAGC
>BJCM01188030.1:0-11519 GCA_018326385.1 Flaveria bidentis
CTATCACCCTCAGACAGATGGCCAAAGTGAACGAACTATACAAACGCTAGAAGACATGCTGAGAGCGTGTGTAATTGACTTTGGTGGTAGTTGGGACACTCATTTGCTATTGATTGAGTTCTCTTACAATAACAGCTACCATACCAGCATTGGATGTGCCCCATTTGAGGCATTATATGGACGAAAATGCAGATCTCCAGTTTGTTGGGCTGAGATTGGTGAAAGTCAGTTAACCGGCCTAGAGATCATCCAAGAAACAACCGATAAGATCTTCCAGATCAGAGACAGACTAAAAGCTGCTAGAGACCACCAAAAGAGCTATGCTGACAACCGGCGGAAGCCTCTAGAGTTTAACATTGGGGATTGAGTGTTACTCAAGGTCTCTCCTTAATAAGGAATCGTACAATTTGGGAAGAAAGGGAAGTTAGCCTTGAGATACGTTGGATCGTTCGAGATCACAGAAAGAATTGGTCCGGTGGCTAATCGATTGAGGTTGCCACAAGAACTCAGCGGTGTGCATAATACTTTCCATGTATCAAACCTCAAGAAGTGTTTGGCTGACGAATCACTTCACGTACCCATTGAGGATATCAAGATTGATGAAAGCCTTCATTTTGTGGAGGAACCTATTGAGGTCATGGATCGAAAGGTCTAGAGGTTGAGGCGCAGTAAGATACCTATTGTCCGCGTAAGGTGGAATTCCAAACGAGGGCCAGAGTTTACTTGGGAACGAGAAGATCAGATGAGACTTAAATACCCACATCTATTCGAGGATGACACTCCGAGACCTAGCACCAGTTGAATTTCGGGATGAAATTCCCTCAACTGGGGGATACTAATTGACGTATTCCGTTAACTTTTTCGTTAGTCGGTCATTCCTCATCTTTACAAACTATCTGTGTGGAGATTATACTTGTTTGCTTGGTAACCTTCTCTGTGTGAGCTCTTGGCGTTGCTTAGCCGCCACTTAAACCTTTACACATATCACCACCGTCATCATGAAATACGCCATTATTATAAATTTATTGTCATAAATAAAACCATTTTCAAGTTATAAATTTATTGCTTCTCTATTGTATACCGTGTGTTATGACGATCCCGTCTCGTTACATTTCCGTGTTTCCGCTTTAGCGGGGGTGTGACACTGAATCTAAGCTGAAGTTGACCCAAAGCAAAAGGGTGTGTTCATCTCAGCTCGATTCCAGGTGGTGGGAACTTCTGATCCTGGAAAAGTTTGTAGTACCAGCACTCCTATCCAACAAAAGGATCAGAAGATAAATTAAAAGACTGCTATTGAAGATTAGAAGAACAAGAGACAACAATATTCAATTTCCTAGAATACTAACATTGCTTGCATAATGTGTGGTCTGCAAAACCACATGGCTAAAGATTGTTACTACAATCCTTCTAGCACACATTATCCAAAAAATGTTAAAAGAGAAGGAGTCAGGGGAAGACATTTTGCTCGTCCAAGTCTATGTTGATGACATCATATTTGGTTCCTCAAAAAACCAAATGTGTAGAGATTTTGAGAGAATCATGAAGAAGAAATTCGAGATGAGTTCCATGGGAAAGATGGATTTCTTCCTTGGAATTTAGGTAAAACAAATGAAGGAAGGGTTCTTTATCAATCAATCTAAGTATGTATCTAACATTTTAGAATGATTTGATATGAAAGATTGTAAGCCAGCTAAGACACCCATACCCAAAAATCACAATCTTTGTCCTGACTCTAAGGGGGAGGATACTGATCAACATCAGTATAGGGAAATCATCGGGTCTCAGATGTATCTCACTGCGAGTATACCTGATATCATGTTTGCCACATGCATTTGAGTAAGATATCAGGCCACTCTAAAGGTGTCTCACCTAGCTGCTACCAAGGGAATCCTTAGATACCTTAAAGGAGCACCAAAACTAGGACTTTGGTATCTAAGGAACAACAATTTTAATCTCTATGGTTATTGCCCCTTTGAATCTAATGCCTTAGAAGCTACATGACATAGAAGCAGGCCAATAAGTGGATTGAATCTTTTATAGTCTAGAGACTATAGTGACTGCAACATCAACAAGAAATCAACATCAGGTGTATGTCAATTTCTTGGTGGAAGGAATATCTCATGGCAATGTAAGAAGCAATCCTGTGTCTCTACATCTATAGCTGAAGCTGAATACATTGATGATGCAAGTTGGTATGCTCAGCTGCTTTGGATTCATAATCAGATGTTGGACTATGGATTCAACTTCATGAGCACTCCTATCCATAGTGACAACAATAGTGCTATATCCATTACTAAAAATCCAGTGAAGCACTCCAAGACAAAGCACATTGACATCAGGTATCATTTCATAAGATATATTCATGAGAAAAAGCTGATTAAGCAAATCAAAGTTGATTTAAATGAACAATATGCTGATTTGTTCACCAAAGGTTTTGATGAACAAATATTTAAGTATCTCATTATATCTATTTGGATGATAAACATTGATTAGTCTATCTCCTTTGAAAACCTTTATCAACTATGCAATGTCTTTTGTCAAAATAATCTAAGCCCTGTAACAAAAGGATATTCTCTAAATTTTTTCTATGTATAGATTCTTCCGAAGAGAAATTAACCCTCGGAATATCGTTCATATATCTTTTGAAGCAAAATTTCTCCATGGGAAATCTTTTTCTTAGAAGAATTTTTAGTCTCGGAAGAAGCGATTAATAATTTCAGATCTACTTCCGAAGCTTATAAATTCTCAATTCGGAAAGCACTTTACTCTCTGAAGTAAGAAATTACATTCGGAAGTTAAGTTGGCTTCGGAAGAAGGTTACCTTCGGAAGTTAAGTTGGCTTCGGAAGAAGGTTACCTTCAGAAATCTCTTATACTTGGAAGAAGACCTTACTGTGTAACGTAAGTCTTTGGGCCCCACAACTATAAAAGGTAAAGATTTTCTTAATGATGTCAGAATATTTTAAATGGTTTTAACATTGCTGCCCTTGTCACATCATACGCAAACCATCACTTCAACTTATCCATCCGCCACTTTCACCCATTTATATATTTCGACTTACCCATTTTATTCTTTTTACCGATTTCACTACCCAAAAATTTCTTCATCTCCAATTTATCTTAATCAAGCTCATTTCTCTGTTCTTTCTCAAATGGCGCTTAACCCCCAGCACAATCAAGTGACTTTTCTGAAATTATCTCCTTTTTGACCCAATCCACTTACTTCACAACCCTAACTGTGAACCCCACCATGTATTCAAACCACATATCTTAACATCTCATTAGGGAGCAACTTGAGCTCCATGATGATGATTCTCCGACGGAGTTACCCAAGACTGATGTTGATGAAACCTATATCCTAATGGGATATGGCGGTGATGTTAGCAGATCCACTGTTTACAAGTTCAACTTCTCATACCAGTGGAAGTCCCTGCTACACATTGTCCTGCACTGCCTTTCTAACAAGTCAAGGAGATGGGATCAAATCCCATATGAACTAAGTTGTGTAGTTCATGGATTGGTAAGAGGCCTACGCTTTAACTATAGATTTTTGCTGACCATTTTGATGGGCAACCTTCAAAGAGAGACATTCTACGTGTATCCCAGGTTCATCCAACACCTCATCAACTATGAGTTGGACTAGAGCAAGCTTGTCTGAATAGTTGCACTTTCAGTCCCTCACATGAGGCCGACTATCTTCAAGATTCTCTAGAGGATGTCCACCAACTTCACCTGGAGAGACACTCCACTTCTGACATGTATGATTGATCGCATAGCTCGTGGTGACATCCCTATTAAGCCCACAGGTGATGAACCCACACCAACAACCACCCTTACATTGCCAGTTCTACCTTCTCACCCTATCAAATATACATATCAGAGACGCCCCAAATGAACCCTTGATTAATCTACTCTGATTGATCAAGCCCTTCTTGTTCTATCCAAAAATACTAAAGTGGAAACATGGGCTCCCATTTAGTCTGAAGTCTCACCATTCTTCACAATTGACCTCAACATGGGATTTATGTTTCTTCAGTCTCAATCCCCAGAGCCCAAAACCAAAGCTGATAGCCCTCAGAGTCAGTCTCTATACTCCCATGAGAAGCCAAAAAGGGACATCCCCACCATAGGCTCAATGCCAATAGACATTGATCAAGGTCCTAGGTCATTAGGTATAACTTCCATATCCTTCACTGACCTATTTACAAGAACTGATAAGGAGATTATGTCTCTTCATGGCAATGAAGTTGATCCATAACACCCTCTTAGCAATCAACGAATCCTAGAGGGACTTCTTATCTCTAGCCCCCATTAGCTAAAACCTACAGAGGTGAGTCCTACAGCTGTGGAGGGGACTCATGTAGATTCAACTATCTCTATTGAAAGAGCCTCATTGGATCCTCAGGGAAGTGGTAACATCTCTGAGCCAGAGTCTATGAAAATTGTGCCCTTTGATGCATCTAAAAGAAACTCATCAGGCATAGGAAATCAGGGTGCCAAGAAACCACATGTAGTGGTGAGGATGAACATACTAGGTATGTTACCTCATCTCCCTGTGATTTTTCAAAAGAAGATGAGGGATGTCTACAACTCACTATTCATGACCTACTTTCTAAAGTCTCAGACCTTGAATCTAAGGTTAAGACTTTAGAGGATAGGTCTACCACTCAGCAACTTGAGATTGAAAATCTCAAGGCTCAAGTAGCTGAGAAATAGATTGAGAGATCTATTAGGCACGTACACATTCAGGTCTCAATGACCTCTTCCTCTAGCTCATCTAGCTCTCAAGATGTTATTACCAAATAGGGGGAGAGTATTAGGAGTCAAACACATGTGGAACCATAGAGCCAAGCTTTAACAACTCTAGCTTCAAGATACCTTGTTTATCAAGCAATAGTTTTTCCTGAGCCTCCTTCAATTGTTCTTTAAATGGATCAAAGGATGCTCTAAGATCTGAATAGGTTCTTCTCTAAGTTCCGGCTTGGATCTTCCATCGAACAACCAAGCCCTGATGTTGTTTTGGCATGCTTTGGAGCTGAAGAGCTTTAGAGGTTGAATGCACATTCTACCGCTGTTAAAGAAGTTGGTCAACCTAAGGTCTACGTGGAACCTGAGAATAATTTCGAAATGGAAATAGAAACTGATGGCCCAACAACTAAAACAATTGGGATAAAGAATGCATTGCCACAAACTTACAAAGCAGAAGTCAAAGCATCAGAAGAACAATTTCAATCTTCTGAAGTTGAGATGGAAGCTATGGAAGAACTATTTTCATTATCTAAGGATCTGGTTATCACAGATGAAATCCTAGAACTTGCATATGAGGTAAGCAGTGATGATTTTCTTAGCTAACCTCTCACTCAAAAAACTTCACTACACCAAGCTCCAACTACCATCTCTCAACCTAAAACTTACATCCAAGAACCCCCACAACCAGCACATCCGAAAATGGGAAAGGCAAAATAAAGATGACTGCAGAAGAGCTTCAGGAGGAAGAAAGGTTAGAAAATCTTAAAAGAAAAGGTAGACTTCCAAATGGGAAGCTGTTAGCTACAAGCAGCAAAGCAGCTGCAGCCAACCAGGAGGTTGTCAACAACCGGAGAAGGGTGGAAATCATTGACAGGCTTGTCAACTTTGGAGATGCCACTAAAGAAGTGCTTCTACTTCCATTAGAGGAGCTAATTATGTTTGAGAAGGAAATCTCGCTACAACTTGAACAAAAAGAAGAAGCAACAAGGTTGGCCCTAGAAGAAGAGAGGGAGAAGAAGGAAAGGGAGATTGATTTGCAGCAAAGGAAGGAAAGGATAATTTTTTTGATCTTCAGAGGTTTCTCTCCAAAAGTCTTGTCTCCACACAACAATGATACGATCTTATAGCTCTTCAAGAATAAGAAAGATCAAATGGAGAAGGAGAGGAAGAAAGCTGCAAAGGAGAAACTGAGGGAGAAGAAGAAGGAAGAAGAAGCAGGACTCACTGCTGTCAAGAAGATAGGAGATAAGGCCTGGATGAAGGATTATCTTCGGGCTCATGGCTTCTCTGGCAGATAGGTGGGTCCTATATCTGAAAAGACCTTGTAGCAACATGTCAGTGACATCAAGGCTGACATTCACTCAGGGAAACGGAAGGAGATGTATAGAAGGGGACATGGGATGATCTTTAAGTCAACACCTCAACCTTAACCACAACCTGAACAAAACCCTTTCCCATTCCCCATTAAAACTGAACCTACCACTGAACTTTACACCCCTGAACCTACACCATCCTTCATTCCCGCACCATCACCACAACCACCTCAACTACCGATCCTCAAGCCCAAAACACCTCCCAGAACCCAAACATCGCTGCTTACCCAACAACCACTAAAACCATTCCATCAGCCTTCCAAACATCACTCCTTAGAGGAGTTTAAGGAGATCAAGATGAAACTCACCAAGTGTACAACCTTGAGTGACATCACTTGTGAAGAGGAGTCTGTCAAATTGAATTTTGTTAATGGCTCCTCATGTTCCCTCACAAAGATCAATTCCTTGATCTGCCTAGAGGAACACTAGACCAAGCTGTAAAACTCCTTGGCCTCAACTATGATTCCTTAAATGATGAAGAGAAGAAGCTGAGAAGAAGGTTGGTGACTCTACTAGACTCCAAGAAAGGGGATAGAGTACCAATTAATCCCCTTGTGCCAAGAAATAAGATCATCCGATGGAGATTCAAAGACTATTCTCACAACTTTGTTGTTGAGAGAGAGAATGGAGAGATAAACATGCTCAATGTCTCATCTCTGCTACCCTTAAGTGGATTTGAGAGTTTCTTATATCAAGAATCATTTAAGCAGCCTTCATCTGGCCTAGCTAACTGTAAGGACCAAGATTGAAGAGGAGAGGAAACTAAGAGAGGAGGACAGGAAAGGATCAACAACCAAAGAGAAAGCCTTACTTCAAATGGTTGAAGGTCCTAACCTTGAATCAATAGTTAGATAGGAGTATGACTATAACTCTCATCAACTAACTCTCTTCAGGGGGCACAACAAAGGGTGCATGTCATTTAGAGTGACATACTGGATCTCGTGTCCACTAATGATTTATACAAACTTCTCAACACAAATTCAGGGAAGAACAAAGAAACAAATAAACATCTTTTGTCCCTGGTGTTGAAGGTTTTGAGAAGCAGGAATAAGTGAGGTTTTGGTAGCATCAACCTTAGGGGGAGTTTGTTAGATCAAGAAAGGCTGGTGCAACCAAAACCAAATAGTTAGAAATTTTTTGGTGCTGCTAATAAAGGACTTCTGAAGTTAATTGTGGAATATCCAAAGCCAAATGGAGTTCTTCCGAAGACAAGTTCAAGAACAACTTCCGAAGGAAAACTCCAACTTCTGAACACAAAGTCTTCTCTTCCGAAGATCAAGACTTAGAAGATTTCAAGATGATGACTTAGAAAGTAGAAGTCTCCAATCCTCGGAAGAAGTAAGTCTCTTCCGAAGTATAATTGGCCTCGGAAGAACTTGTTCTTCAAAAGCCAAATAACCTTCAGAACACACTGCTATGAACTAGTGGACATAAGTATGGTCCTTCTAACACTCTGCTATAGAACTCTGATATACTGCATGGTGCTTTCTCAAAATGCCATATAGTTAACCATACTTTATTCCACTGTTCACCTTTAACAGTTAGTACAATTACTAACTTTAGATGGTGACAAAAGGTAAGTCATGGACATGTCATGACTACCTAATCTTAGATAAGACATCATCTAAGATCCTTTAACTTTAGCTTTGTAGTATTTGCTTTAGTTATAGGTTTCCAGTTGGTATCAAAGTATATCTGGCTGTAGGTGATAGTATATATATAGTTTTTCCTTGTAAATCTTGGAACATGCTTGTAAGAGTCTTGTAATACTTTAAGTTGAGAAGAAATATATACAACTACCTTGAAAAATTATTTCTCTATGTTCCTTGTTACTTAATTTATCAACTCTTAGAAGAGATTCTGCTTCATCTAAAAACCGTTTGTGAGTAAGTGAGTTTGAGAGAAAAACAAAGTGTTAGTGACAAACATCGATACTGCACACATGCTTTATCCCCCCACTTTTCTAGGGCCTAAATTTAAATAATTTTACATATTTCAAATTTGAGTGCTAAAAAATACTTCTAACATAGCCATCTAACAACATCTATATTTAAATTTCTAATATCTTTTAGCAATCGAATTAATCAATTCTAAATCCAAAACTATCTTCAAATCGTTAAATCATATTCGGTTGTTCCTTCTTCCTATTTCTATTCTATAATAAAACTCTAAAAGGTGGTTATTTGGACTTTTGGGAGTAGGCTAAATGAAAATTAGCGGAATATATTATTGATAACATGAACAAATGGCATAGGGTTGATAAATCTGAAGACATCCATGTTCGTACACTAAGATCTAGATTAGGTTGGACTCACCTTAGTTAGTGTTTATTTTATGTTTACTGTAATAGGCATGATGCTAATTTACTTAGTTTGTTATTTGTATTTTGTGTATTTTTGTAGTCTAGCGAAACTACGAGTGAAACTAGTCAGCTGATTTTATTTACCCGACGAACCTAAGTTTCAACGCTAGGTGAAACGGGTTGTGGGCTAGATAGTTTCGCTGTCTAGCAAAATTAGGGATGCCTATATATTGAGTTATTTCCACCATTGTAGGAAAATTTTTGCAAAACCCTAATTCGAAATACCTTTGATGCAACTCTATATTTGTTGGCTGAAAGTTAATGCTATTCATCTTGAGCCTTTGATATTATTATTTTTTGTTTTGTATTGATTATTATTGAAGACCATTGTAACAAGATCATTGTTTTGTTGTTATTATGAATGATTAATCAGTGGCTTCTGATTTTTTTGTGAATCATTTGCACTGAATATCGATCAGTTGGAGCAACGAAATGGTATCAGAGCCATTGTGCTCTTGATTAATTGAGTTTTTGGGTTTTATAGTTTGAAATCATTGTTTCATCAACTCAGCATCGTTTTTGATTGATTTGGATCTGGAAATTGATTGAGTTTGGTTAGAGTTTGGTATGGGAAGCTTTCTGTAATCATTAGATCTTAAGTTCTTTGAGATTTGGGGGATTTTGGATCAATTTTATTGTTTAAAAGGATTCATCCGGCAAAACTAGAGTTTTTTCAGTGAAACTACTTGTTCAATCAGGGAAACTATCATCGAGTTATTAGCTTGTAAGGCCCCGTTCCCGGAGACCTCACAGTTGGTCATTCAAGCATTAAATGCCTTAAAACATTATAAATTTACAACTTAAGCAGCGTAATCATTTTAACAAAAAACTTTCATTTCATTAAAAGACCGTTGTTAAGCAATACACAATTGTTTAATCGATTACAAAATAACTGTTTAATTGCATTACAAACCAATAGCAATAAGAAATACGAATGGATGTCAGTCTTTCCCTGCCGAGTAGCTTCACCCTCGTGACATCCTCAGAAATAATTACCTGCCAACTGAAAATGTATAAAAGTCAGTGTTGCTGAGTGAGTTCTAGTTTTTAAAAGTAATAAAATACTTTCTGTATGTTGTATATGAAAATACTCTTTCTGTGAAATACAACTCTTTACTGTGTATGCGAGCACGCATTAAGTATATGAACAGATATTGTTCGTTCTCTTACTGTATGCCTTGTATGTTCTGTAATCTTTTATCTTTATCTTTCACTTTTTGTATGGACCAATGAGCAATACCCCAAACTGTATGGACCAATGAGCAATATCCCTCAAAAGGGTTTTGTTTACTGTATACAAGGCCGACCCAATCACCCAGGGCACGCTACAAAGGTCCTGCCAATCTTAATGGACTGGCCCCGTGTGCAATATAGGGTAGCTAACCCGCAACACGGTCGAGCTAACGACAACATGGTCGTGTCACTCCTATAAGCTTGCAAGACTTGTTAAGATTTTATTAATGTTCCACTTCTCTTCATTATTGCTCTTCCTATTTATTATTACAATATACTTTACGTTACGATAATAAACATACCACGTAAAGTCACACACTATAAGTAATAATAATAGCAATAATGATAATAAGGAACAATCATAAGGCAATCATAATCATGCATGAAACCCATCATTAGTAAGCCCTAGTCAAACCTCGATCAAAACCCTAAGAGCACAGATTCCCAAAAATTCTGTAATAAATTCTAAGTGTTGGGCGCTTAGACACTATTTGGACGCATGAGCTCTGTTTGGACGTTTCATTACTATGTAGGCGCATCAGTCAACACTTAACTGCTTCAACTCTTAGGCGCATGAACAATTCAGGCGCATGGGACTATTCGGGCGTATGAATACGTAGGCGCATGGGTTATTCGGACGCATGGACACTTAGGCGCATGGTCCACTTGGGCGCATGGGCACTATTGGGGCGCATGCCCTTCACTTAGTCGTCCGGCTAATATTTCTAAGTGCATGGACCACTGTTCAGGCACATGGGTTACACTTAAATTCTTCTAAGGCATATCCAGGCGCATGAGCCTTATCTAGGCGCATGAACCTTCTGTGTAATGTGTTTCTAGTATGATTTCGAACCCATTCATCATACCTATCTGTTCTAAGCTTACCAAGGCTATTCTAAACATGAACAACCTATAAGCATTCAAGAATCATCACCCAAACATGCATAATACATACGGGTATACATACATAAACATTTGAAAATCATTTTAATACATTTTCAGCCCCAAAGAGAGTTTAAAACAAGTAAAAACCGGGGTTTAGAAACTCACCTGGTGCAACATGGGTGTTTCTTCCTTCTAACCCTTTTGCAACTGAGTTCAAACACCTAAAAACCCCACCAAACACACACACCCGAACACATACACAAACACATAAGCACATAAACATGTAACCGAGATAAAACCCGTCATAAACACTTAAGAACCACAAATTCTTACCTTGAATTTAACTTCTCTTCTTCTTCTTTTCTTCAGCCGAGAGTTCTACTCTCTCTCTCTCTAAATCCGATTTGCAAAAAGGTGAAAAGTAGCATGGTGTGGGCGGCCATGTTGTTTTTGTACCAACTTTTATCCTTTTTACCCTTTTGACACTTTTAACCCCTCATCTTGGGTTAATTGATGTTTTCTTTCTTTTTATTTTCTTTATTAGAATAACCGGATGTTACATAGCTGTGTTTGATATTTTGATCTCAACAAAAGTATTTTTATTGAACAAAAGTTCATCAACGATTTTGAACTCATTCTTAGTGAAATTGCTATCGAATTTTACTCTGAACGAAAGTTCTGTAGGATTCTTTATGCCCAAGACACATAGAATATTGATGCGGTTAGTACGTTGTGATCCAAGTTGGGTTATACCCAATAACAAGCTTAGCAAACACCAATTGGTATTTAATTGATGATATGATCATTCAATCAAATATCTACACCAATTTAGAAAATGGATTTTCTAAATAAATTGCATATGTGATGTAACAACTTATTAGGATATTTTGTTCCATTATATTATTTGTTATGTTATTT
>BJCM01188032.1:0-25059 GCA_018326385.1 Flaveria bidentis
ACCATTTACAACACTTCTTCTTCATCTTCTTCATCTTCATTTTCTCCACATTTTCACCATTTCTTTGCATCGAAACATCCCGAATCATCGTGTCTTCACCGTCAAAGCTCGGTTACAGCTGAGACAACACGTTTCCAGCAGGTAGACAACCTTGGTCGTCCTTTCCTTGCTCGTTTTACTCCTGAGTTTTCTAGGGTTTCGGGTGCTCGGGTTCAACCCGAGCACATGAGGTCGTGTGGGCTTGTGTGTTGCGTTTCTGAGTGTGCTTCTTGTTTAGACATGTTAGAATATTGATTCTGGAAGTTCTTGGAGTGTAAAACCCGTGCACAGGCCGCCGAAGGCCGCCCTGCACTTTCTGCAGTCGCGACTGGGTCTGTCATGCGACTGAGCCATGCGATTGAGTGAGTCGTGCGACTGAGTCATGCGTCTGGGTGTATCGCACGACTGAGTGGTGCGACTGTGTGTGTCGTACGACTGAGTCATGCGACTGGGTGTGTGCGATTGAATGTGTGTGCGAATGAGTCCATGCGAGTGAATGTGCGTGCGATTGAGTCAATGCGGATGAGATTGTGTGCGATTGTTCGTGAGTCGCACGACTAAAAGGCCAGTCGCACGAATGAAAGGCCAGTCGCACGAATGAATGTTCAATCGTACGAATGAAGCTGATTCGTGCGAATGAAGATTCAATCGTGCGTATGGAGGTTGAGTCGCGCAATTGGGAGTTGCATGGTACGACTGAATGCTTAGTCGCACGAATGAAGGTTCAATCATACGAATGAAGCTGATTCGCACGACTGAAGGTCCATTCGTGCGAATTGAGGGTTGAGTCGTGCGTCTGGTCCTGTTGTGTGTGATGCGTGTGTTTTTCTTTATTGTATGTGGCGTGTGTTTGGCGTGTGATGTTAAGGTGACATTGACACGATTGCCGTTGCTAATGTCAGCCTTTAAATTAACACTATAAAACTTATGAATGTATTCCGAATCAATCAACATAATATTTTCCAGTATCAACAATCGACTTGTAATCATAATATTTACTAAGTGTTTCTTAAATAACAACGACACTTTTATACTAAACCATCGACAATGGCAATGCTTCTACTACTCGGATCTACGTAAGATCTACTGCGTGTGTCTGCTTGTGAGTGTCACCCACGACCGACCCGACCCGACTACACATTACTGTTTGGCTTTATACACACCATTTATTATTATCAATGACTGTCAATAGGTGTTTGACCGTTCATTGCATCCTACCTTGATCAATTGTTCTTGATCAATTTCAAGAATTTTCTTTTTACAAGAAATTTCAAGAATTTTCTAATACTAAGGTAATCTTATATTGCATTTTATATTATGTATTTCTATATTGTTTCAATCATCCTAACATCCAATTGTTTTCATGACTTTATGTTCTTACTTTTATTCTTTCTTCTACTAAATCTCTTTTAACTTTAATCTTTATCATTTGATCATTAAACTTCTAACATTCACTAACCTTATAAAAATCACTAACATTCCTAAATCAAGCTAAGAACACGCTAACGTATACAAAGAATCACGTGTGCATATGGACGGCTATGCCGCCACATTCGATTATTCCACAAGATTATTTCTCTAAATGATGGCTTTGCCAATGTCTTGGAATACTTTTTAATAACTCATAATGAAGTCTAATATATCATATATTGATATAATAAATTTGTTCTAACCCGTTTCATTCTTTAGAAATTTTAAAAGTGCACATAAGTGCCTTACTATATATTTGGCAGAATATAGTCTGAATTCAACTAACCACAACTTGATGATAAAAAACTAAATTTAAGTAAACTTAGACTCCAGTATTAAGTTCATTGAATTAAAATTTTAATAATAGTTTATACATCTTTAAAATCAATCGGACAACTCAACAATAGCCTTCACAAGATAAGTGCACATTTCAGCACCTTATGTCTTATGCTGCTATTTTGACCCATATAAGAAGCTTTTCATAAAATTATTTCTGAACGAAAGTTGTCCGTGAGACTCTGAACTAGTAAATTATAAATTTTCATAATTTTACGAAATTGTTTGCTAATTTTAAAACCTATTCAAACAAGTACCAAACAATCTCTCTAGAATATAAAATTGGTGCAATAATCATTTTTCAATCTACATTTCTCATTATGGTATTCTCTAAACGTACTAACTTCTTGTTGTTGGAGCATATATTGTCATATATAGTGTGTCCGTCGCTTGACGAATAGTCTAAGCTTAATGTAATACACCTGATATGTTGTAAACACATGAAACTGGGTCATTCGCAGGAGCATATGCGAATGAGACTCAGTCGTACGACTGAGCCATGCTGATGGACCAGTCGTGCGACTGAGAGATGCAATTGGGCCATTCGTAAGACTGAACCATAAGTATGGTCCAGTCGTACGATTGAACCATACACATGGGTCAATCGCATGAATGGGCCCAGTCGCATCTAATATGGGCTGAAGCCTATAAATACCAGTTTCATTGTGTAGAGAGTTCAAGGATTGTGCCCGGGGCTTAGGTGCTGCCGGATGAGAGGGGAGATCATGCTCAATCTCCCCTTGTCAAGAGTCTTGATTCTTATGTTGTAACCCTTTTCAGTAGGGGGCGAAAGGTTAGACCTTAGAAAGTCAGCGAACAGTGGTTCTTCTATGTAGGTATGGCGTTCCCCCTTGACTCTCCTAACGTCGAGCTAAGTGATTTCGTAACCTTTTCGTAGCGTAGTAGAATGAAGGCTATGTAATCATTAGGTTTTATCAATGAAACCATTTATTATAGTTCGTATTATTGTTTGTCTCTTGGTTTTGGTTTTGTTTCCTTCCGTCAAGAACACGCTCGGATGTCTACCGATCCAGCGATTTCACACTTGTAATGAATTCTGACCTTAAGTTATTGTTTCTTTTTATCCTTTAGGACATCACTTTTGACTCTTGAACATCCAAGTTTCTTTATGTAATTTACAACTACCATTATACAATGTGAGTTTTCTATGTGTGTCTTTAATGCTCCTTTTTTATTTTATTTCACACATTTTGGGGTGAAACATGTTAATCTTATAAACATACACTTGTAAACCATCTTGAAACTTGTGATACACTAGCAATTCATTTATAAACTTGTCATGGTTATTTGAAATATTTGTGAGCCTTATATGATAGTCATCTTGTAAAACAATCACTAACTATTGTTAGCCTAGCGACATCATAGAACTATGGGCTTGACAAGCCTATTTGGTGCTAAAGTCAAGGTTATTGTCGGCTCCTGATGACGTATTCTTGTTTATCATGAGAACCAAGTACACTTAGCTAATTGTTATAACTTATTTTGGCCATATTTATCAAGGTTTGATTGTGTCATTATGCTATCTATATTCTTGCATTATTTCTTAACCTATGACTTGAATTGCATTTTGAAAGTTGTTTTATACGTATGTACAAATTCATGGGAACTCATCAACATTATATGTTGACCGTAATTTTTAACATATTTCAGAATGCTATTTAGAAGACTTCTTCATACTATTACGTTGTTTGAATTCTTCATTGCATTGTAATGTATCAATTGATTAGTATCATTCAATGAAAATAAAATTTAATAATATTTTAACGTATTTATTTCCATAAGCTATGAGCAATCGATTAACATTCGTCCGCTTCGATAATTCCGCCGTCGGTCGGGGTGTGACATGTTGAATGTCTCGAAAGCTTTGGTTCACGTCAAGCACCTTCAAATGACATTTAAGTTTAATTTGGTTAATTAAGTTTAGTTCAAAAACAGGATTTGGAGGTCATGACTAGGTTATATAGTGGATATTATGGTCCTAGGTTATGCATAGTCTGATCAACTATGCTTAATCTACGACTAGTCACCTAAAGCTAAATTCAATGATGATTAACCTTTCCTTAATTCTATTCCTAGTTATGTAACTAAGCACATCTAAATAAATTGATAGGAACACAATTCTACGAATCCTCGTAACCAAAATTTGACTAAACTCTAGTGAGTTATCATTATTATTTTACTTAGTAAAATATAATCATTTGGTCAAATGGTATTAAACTAAAATGCATAATACACAATATCTTGGTAAGGGTATAATTGGATCCTATTATTCTTAATGAGACATTACAGTTTCCATGGGGATATTCACAAAACCAATGGGGGGTGTTTATAGGGCGGTTATGCCCAGTAGGGTGAATGACACCATAGGATGGTTATATCCATATAACACACCCATACTCAACCAATTGAAAAGGGGACATTGTCCATACGCTAAGAAGTTGTTATAGAAGTCATGGAAGGCACCAAGCCTCTAACTTAAAAACAACTTATATTATAGTGCATCACATCCTGCTTTTTAATAAACTGTTTATAAGTTCACTAGTAATATGTCTTTTGAGAATACTTATGTAAGTAGATGATTGTTAAGCAAGTAGTGATGATAGTTTTTCTTGGTGGGCCTTGGGAAGCATAGGAACTTTGAATCTAGTTATGTTCTAAACTCGATTGTAAACAATGCTTTAAATATCATTTAAATCTTTTAGTTGTTGCTTCTGCTACTTATCAATGGTGCACTTAACCTGGTCCAGTAGGTGGTTTGTTACATCATATAATACATATCCTACACACATATATATATAGATATATATATATATATATATATATATACATATATGTATGTAGATATATGTATATATAAGTATATATATTTATATGTTTATATATATATATGTATATGTATATATATATGTATATATATATGGATATATATATATGTATATATATACATATATATATATATATATGTATATATATACATATATATACATATATGTATATATGTATATATATATATGTATATATGTATATATATATGTATATATGTATATATATATGTATATATATATGTATATATATATGTATATGTATATATGTATATGTGTATACATATATATACATATATATATATATACATACATACATATATATATATACATATATATATATATATATATATATATATATATATATATATATACACGTTTAGGATATTGTAAAACCACTTTTAATTACACAGAACCACTCATATACATAAAAGTAAATTAAGGCTGGTGATACTTATTTGCTTTACATAGTTTAATTATATTTATGGAAATCCATTGTTCTTTTAGTCATCGACATAAAAGTGCATCTATAATGATCCTAATCCTATACACACACATGCATATATACATATATAGGGGATAACTTAGAAGAAAACCATTTTATACTAAAAACTAAAAATAACCACCAATTTATGTAATCAATGGTTGAGATCATGCAATAACAAGATTGTAAATAAATGTTAGGAAGACTAAAGTTGGTTTGAGTTGAAAAATTCTTAGTAACTAAACATTATTTATCTAACTATTATCTAGAAATTAGAAGAAAAGATCGAAAAAGAATATGACAAAGAGCAGCCTAATAATCAATTCACCTTTTAGTAATTTTGCAAATATGCTTACATATAAATAACATGTAAGCTTATGTATATGTAGGTAAATGAAGTGTTTATGTATGAGTACAATTTTCAAAAAAAGAGAGTTAGTGAATGAGAAGACGAGAAAATAGAATCAAGAACTCATATTAGAAAGATACTAATAAATCTTTTGAACCTAAATGCTTAAATATATGTAAGCATAGGTTTATATGTCTGTAAATGCATTGTTTACATATATGTAACACATAAAACACTAAGATCAAAAAGATGAAGAAGAATAATTGAGAACTCATATGTAAGACATTACACATAGTTTCATCGTTTTAACCCACATGCATACGTATATGTAAGCATACGTTTTTATGTATGCAAATGCGTTGTTTATGTATCCATAAGCCCAAATTAAGAAAGAACTAAAATCGAACTTATGGGGAAGAAGAATTGAGAATTTATATTTAGAAAAAAAACACTGAAAGTCTCTTATGTATATGTAACTATGTGATACATAGTTTTATATATGTAACTCGTAGTTACATATGATCTATTTATATGTATTACTTTTTAAGTTTATTTAAGAGTTAAAAGCACAACTTACATATATGTAACTCATAGGAGTTACATATATGTAACTCATAAGTTTACGTGCGTAGCCCAAATAACATAGCACTAGTGTTTAGTGTAAGTTTGAGAGAGAGAGAGATAGAATTTTATTGAAATAAAAAATGTCAAAGATCCCTTGTATATCACGAGGATTAATTAAATAAAACATAATGTTCGTATTATACCCTTATCTACTATATGTAAAAAAACGTAAATGAAAATAAGTTTCAATTATTTGGGTTTCATAACTTTTAATTATATATATGATCTTCAATTGATCTCTCCTCTACGTACGTACGTATATGCATACATACATATACCATCTAGATTTTCTATAATTACTCTATAATTAAATAAGAAGGTAAATGAATGACATACTTTGATATTTTAAATTTTAACCATATTAGTTTTTAAGTATTTTTATTTTCAATCTAACTTTTTTATTTAACTTTGGCCATTAAATTTTAGAATCTTAAAGTTTGGGCTACTAAACAATTAATAGTGATTTTTATTTTAGTATGGACACTAAAGTTTAATAATTTAGAGTTTTTTCCACCAAACTTCAATTTTATGGTTTTCGACAAGCTGAACATATAATAACCAAAGTAACGCAACCTTGCATGTGAGAAAATTAACCGAACTCTCACCCGGTAGCGTGTGGTTATGGCCACTCAAGTTTAGAATCTTATAGTTTGGTCACTGATTTGTTTTTTAACAATTAAATTTGGCCACTAAACTATTTATAGTGAAGTTTTATTTTTTGAGTTTAACTACTAAATTTTAGTATTATGGAGTTACGCCACTAAACTTTGATTTTATGGTTTCCGACGAGCCAGGCAAATAACACCTGGACTCCCGCCATGTAGTGCCATAGAAAAAAACTAGTTGAGGTTATTTTAAAAGTAGATATTTTAAGAAAATTAAAAATCACATATTTAATTAAGAAAATAATATATCAAAATCTCTACAAATACCAAAACTTCTGAAGCAATAAGATTTTTAAAACATAATATTTTAAACTGACCTCTATAAATAACTAAAATTTTTTTAAACAATAACAATAATAATAAGCAAGATTTTTAAAAATTTTAATAATAATAAAGATTTTTAAAAGAACTAACAATTCATTATAACAACTTTTATGCGAATGTTTAAAAACATATTCTTCTCCATACGAAAGTATAAAAATAATATTATGTTTTCATTACTTAAAGTATTTATATAACTTCAATCGTATTTTATGTTTAAAGTTTTTATTATTAACTATTAAATAACTTTTTATTCAAACTATACATTTTTAATTTCAAGGCAATATCTAATTAACATCCCTCTATGTGTGTTTGTGTTTGTGGAGAGATTAAATTATTTACGTAAATTTAAAGGCAATATCTAATAAACATCCCTCTATGCATATGCGTCTATATGTGTTTATGGAGAGGTTAAAGAAAAACTACTGAGTTATGAAAACTCGTAAAAATCACATCTAGTTATTACATTTATAAATAATTTTTTTATTGTCTAAAGGGTATTTGATAAATTATAACCTTATAATTTTAGGTAACTGTATATATATTTAATTTAAATTATTTTAATTAATATCAAGAAAAATATCTATACTTATTAATATAACAATATTTTTTAATGTCATATGTTATTTTCTTAGGCATTCATTTCTTTGATTTACAGACTAAAAATATATCTATCCTTATTATTAGTTATGATTCAGTTGAATATAGTCAACTATTGTTATAACTACGAAGGAAGTTTTTTTTCCTTATATAGCATATATAGAAAACTTATTTACCAAAATAGGTATCTAAGGAAGTGTTTTTTTCTTATTATAGTACTATTGGTTAAATTTATTTCAATTTACAATAATATTATTTAAAATGAGTCAAGTATAAAGGTTAATAATATTGTAAAATAATTTCGTTCATATGTCGTAATTAAAAACATATATTTTTCTAAAATGTAATTTTGTTTTTTTATAATTCACTCAGACTTAATTTTAAGTCTTCTTTTCATATAGAAAAGTTGAATTTTTTTTTTTCACTGCAATTTTGTTTCAATTTCACAAAAAAAAGTGGACAAATTTGTTTTTTATTCTTTTTAAAAATATATATCTTTTAAAGATGTATTAAGTAGCTTAAAAGATGTAATAAAAAATGTAGGATCGGTGTTTGTCACTATACACTTGCTTTCTCTCAAAGTTACTTAATCACACTCGATTAGATGATGTAGAATCTCTCTAAGAGTTGATAATAATATACTAAGTAACTAAGAACACAAGAGAATAATTTCCAATGTACTTGTATATATTATTTCTCAACTCAAAGTATTATAAGACGCTTACAAGCATATTACATGAGTTACAATGAGAAACTATATATACTATCAGTTACAGTTGGGTATACTTTGATACCAATTGGAAACCTATGACTAAAGCAAATATTATATTGCTAAAGTCAAGGTATCTTAGATAAAATATTATCTAAGATATGGTAGTCATGACATGTCCATGACTTACCTTTTGTCACTAACTAAAGCTAGCTAGTAACTGTACTAACTGATAAAGAATAAACAGCGAAATAAAGTATGGTCAACTACATGAAAATAGAAAGACCATACTTGTGTCCACTGGTTCATAGTAGGTTCTTCCGAAGCTTAACTGGCTTTGGAAGAACAAGTTCTTCCAAAGCTTAACTGGCTTTGAAAGAACAAGTTCTTTCGAAACCACTTATACTTCGAAAGAAGTTACTTCTTTCGAGGCTTGAGGCTTTCTTAAGATTTTTATACTTTGGAAGTCATTGTCTTGCTTTCTTCTAAGTGTTGAACTTCAGAAGAAGGAAGAATTTGTCTTTAAAAGTTGGAGTTTTCCTTCAGAAGCTTCTTCAGACATAAGCTTTAGAAACTTAGCATTTGCTTTTGGAAGAGCTTCATTGCCTTCGGAAGTTTTTCTTCAGTTGTACCAAAATTATCTAAGTGTTTGGTTTTGGTTGCACCAGCCTTACTTGATCTAACAAACTCCCCCTAGGCTGATGCTACCAAAACCTGACTTTTTTCTTCTTCTCAAAACTTTTAGCACCAAGGAAAGGAGATATTTATCAGTTTCCTTGTCTTTCCTAGAAGTGGTGCTGAGAAGTTTGTACCGATCATTCGTATACAGGAGATCCAGTCTGTCACTCTGAATGATATGTACCTTCTATTGTGCTCCTCTAAAAAGAGTTTGTTGACGGGAGTTATAGTCATACTCCTATCTAAATATAGATTCAAGTTCAGGACCTTCAGCCATTTGAAGAAAGGCTTTACCTTTGGTTGTTGATTCTTCCCTTTCATCTTTCTCTCTTTGTTTCAACTTTTCTTCAATCTTAGTCCTATCATTAGCTCGGCCAGATGAAGACTGCTCAAATGATTTTTGATATGAGCAGCTATCTTAGAGTTGGATGGGTTGGAGAATGGCTTATCTGCTAACTCAACAATGTCAAACCTGCTTAAGTGTAACAGAGATAAGGCATTAAGCCTATTTATCTTGCCATTCTCTCTCTCTCAACAACAAAGTTGTTAGAAGAGTCTTCGAACCTCCAATGGATTATCTTCTTCCTTTTCACAAGGGGCTGACTTGGTACTCTGTCCCCTTTCTTTGAATCCAGCAGAGTCACTGGCCTTCTTATTAGCTTTTTTTCTTTACAATTAGTGAGTCAGAATTGAGTACAAGGATTTTACCAGCTTTGTCTAATGATCCTCTAGGAAGATCAGGGAATTGTTCTCTAGTGAGGGAACATGAGGAGCCATCAACAGAGGTTAGCTTGACTGACCCCTTCTCACAAGAGATGTCACTCAAGATTGTACACTTAATGAGCTTCATCTTGATCTCCTTAAACTACTCTAAGGAGAGATGTTTGGAAGGTTGAGTGGATGGTTTGGGTGGTTATTGGGTAAGTAGTGGTGCTTGGGTTTTGGGAAATGTTTTGGGTTAAAGGATGGGTAATTGAGGTAGTTGAGGTGAGGAAAAGGGTAAGGAAGAGGGCATGGTTGATGTAGTGGGTTCAGGTTTGTATGGTTCAGAGGTTGGTTCAATTTTGATAGGGAAAGAAAAAGGAATTGGATTATGTTGAGGTTAGGATTCATGTGTTGGTCTTCAAGTCATCCCCTGTACATCTCTTTCCTTCTTCTTGAGCGAATGTCAGCCTTGATGTCGCTACAGGGTCTTCTCAAAAATAGGACCCACTTGCCTACTAGAAAAGCCATAAGCTCTTAGATAGTCTTTTATCTAGGCTTTATCTCCTATCTTTTTGACAATAGCAAATCCAGCTTCTTTCTCCTTCTCCTTCTTCTCTCTTAGTTTCTCCTTGGTAGCCTTCCTTCTCTCTTTTTCAATTTGATCTTGCTCTATCTTGAAAACCACAAGATCGTGTCATTGTTGTGAGGATTTAATTCCTCAAGAGAGAATCCCTTGGAGCTTAGGAAAGTTATCCTTTTGCTCCTTAGCTGCTGGTAAACTTCTTCCTTCTTTCTCCTCATTTCTTCCTCTAAGGCCAATCTTGTTGCTTCTTCTTCTTTCTCAATTCTCAATAAGGTTTCTTTTTTAACTCAATCAGCTACTCTAGTGGTAGCAGGAATACATCTTCATGAATAGCTCCAAGATTGACAAGTCTGTCAATGATCTACACCCTCCTTTTATTATTGATAGCCTCCTAGTTTGCTGCAGTTGCTTTATTACTTGCAGCTAACAATTTCCCAGTTGGAGGTTTACATTTTCTTTTTAGCTTTTCTAACCTTTCTTCTCTAGAAGCTCTTCCATAGTCATCTTCCTCTTCCTTTTAGAGTCTTCAGAAGTTCTAGACTTTGGAGAATCTTATTTAGACGTTTCAGGCTGAGAGGTGGTGATTGGAGCATGTGATGATGATGCTGTTTGAGTGAGAGGTCGGTTGAGAAAATCCTCACTGTTTACCTCAGATGCTAGTTCGAGAAGTGCATTTATGATAACCAGATTATCAGATAAGGAGAATAACCCTTTCCTAGCTTCCATCTCAGCTTTGGAAGATTGAAATGGTTCTTCCGAGGCTTTGACTTCAGCTTCGAAAGTATGTGGGATTACACTTTCTCTCCCAACTGTTTCAGTTGCTGGGCCATCAGTTTCTATTTCCCTTCAAAATCAATCTCAAGTTCAATGTGGACCTTAGGTTGACCAACTTCTTGGATAGTGGTAGAAGGTGCAGTCAACCTTTGAAGCTCTTTAGCTCCAAAGTATGCCACATCAACATCTGGGCTTGGCTGTTCAATAGAATATCCCATCAGAAACTTGGAAAAGAACCTGTTTAGATCTTTGAGCATCCTTGGGTCCATTTGAAGAGCAATTGGAGGAGGCTCGGGGAAAACTATTACTTGTTGAGCAGGATATCTTGAAGTAAGAACTGATAGAGCTAGGCTTTGTGGTTCTTCCGGTGTTTGTCTCTGAACACTCTCCCCTTTTTGGGTAGCATCATCCTGAGAGCTTGATGAGCTAGAGGAAGAGGTCAAGGAGACCTGAATTGGTACGTGCCTAATAGATCTCTCAATCTATTTCTCAGCTAGTTTGGCCTTGAGACTTTCAATCTCAAGTTGTTTATTGGCAGACCTATACTCTAAAGTATTAACCTTGGATTCAAGGTTCGAGACTTTAGAAAGTATGTCTGGAATAGTGAGTTGCATACTTCCCTCATCTTCTTTTGAAGAATCATGGGGAGATGAGATAACATATCGAGTATATTCATCCTCTCCACCAGATGTGGTTTCTTGGCATCCTGGTTTCCCTTGCCTAATGATGTCTCTTTCAGAGTCATCAAAGGGTAAGGTTGTCGTAGATTCTGTCTCACAGATGTTACCACTGTCCATAAGATCCAATGAGGCTCCTTCAGTAATGGCAGTTGAATCTACATGAGTCCCCTTCACATCAATGGGACTCACCTCAGTTGTGGCTTGCTGATGGGGGCTAGAGATCAGGGGTCTCTCTAGGCTCAGTTGATCCTTAGGTAGGTTTTGTGGATTAACTTCATGGAATTGAAGAGACATAATCTCTTCATCAATTCTCGTAAGGAGGTTAGTTAAGGATATAGAGGTTAATCCTAATGACCCGGGACTTTGGTCAATGTCTATTGGAATTGAGTCTATGAGAAGGTTGTCCTTATTTGGCTACATAGGAGAGTATAGTGACTCATCCTGAGGGGTATTAATTTTGGTTTCGTACTCATGGGATTAGGACTGAGGAGACTCAATACCCTTATTTAGGTAAAATATGATGGATGGTGTGACCTTAGACTGAGTGGGAGCCCAGGTTCCACTCTAGTCTTTTGGACTGAGTAGAACATCTTTGGTATGTGATTTTGATGAGGTAAGAAGGTAGAGTTGGCATTATGAGGGTTGTTGCTAGTGTGGGTTCATCACCTGTGGGGTGTACAAGGATGTCACCAGGAGCTATGAGCTCAATCATACCTGGAAGGAATGAAGTGTGTTTTCCAGTGAAATTTGTGGACATCCTCTTCAGCACTTTGACGATGGCCGGCCTCATGTAAGGGAGAGGCAGAGCAACTAAACAAACAAGCTTGCTCTGATCCAACTCATAGTTGATAATGTGCTAGATGAACCGGGGATACATATTGAATGTCTCCCTTTGAAGGTTTCCATCAAATTGGTCAGCACAAATCTGGAGTAATTAAAGCGGAGGCATTTTACCAACCCATGAACTAGGCATCCTAGTTCGTATAGGATTTGATCCCATCCCCTGACTTGTTCGACAAGCAATGAATGACTATGTGCACCAGGAACTTCTAATGATAAAAGAAGTTGAATTTGTATACCGTAGACCTGCTAATGTCACCGCCATATCCCATTTTGGTATATGTGTCATCAATGTCTACCGTGGGGAACTCTGTAGGAGAGTCTTCATCATAGAGATCTAGATGCTCTCTAATGACTTATTCAGAAATGATTAACTGTTGACCACCAATGCTCGACTTCAAAACCCTAACTCCTTTAGAGTCATGATCTGTCCATTCCCCCAAACTCAGCCATGTGGTTCGAATACACGGTGGGGTTGACAGTTAGTTCCGTGAAGTAGGTTGATTGGGTTAGGAAGGAGATGATTTCAGAGAAGTCAACATCATTCAATGAATCCAGGAGTGTGACTTGATTTGTACTGAGGGTTTAAGGCCATTTTTTGAGAAAGAAACAAAGAAATTTGTTTCAATTAGGCTAAAGAAAGAAAGAAAAAAACCTTGGGCAATAAAAGTGGTAAAAAGACTAGTGAATGGGTCGGAAATATTTAAATGGGTGAAAGTGGCGGATGGTTAAAGTGAAGTGATGGTTTGGTTTATGATGTGACAGGGGCGGTAAAATAAAATCCACTTAAAAAATTCTGACATCATTAAGAAAATCTTTGTCTTTTTACAAATTGGGGCCCAAAAGATTTATGTTACACAGTAAATTCTTCTTCCGAGTATAAATCATTTCCGAAAGTAATCTTCTTCCAAAACCAATACTACTTCCGAAGGTAAATATTTTACTTCCGAAGGTAAAAGAGGCTTTTTGAGAGTAAGAGTTTATAAGTTTAGGAAGTAGATTTGATATTTCATCTAATGCTTCTTTCGAGACTAAAAATCTTCCGAAAGGAAGAGTTCCATTGGAAGAAATTTTCTTCGCAAGATATACATGATATCTTCTGAGGGTTAATTTCTCTTCGGAAGGATTTATACTTAGTGAAAGTTTGAAGAAAAACTTTTTGTAACCGGTTTTAGATTGTATTGACAGAAACAAAACATATTTTAAAAAGGTTTTCAAATGAGATAAGCTAATCAATGTTTATCATCCCAATAGTTATAATATAATACTTGAATCTCTGTTCATCAAATGCTTTGGTGAACAAATCAGCATATTGTTCATTTGAATCAACTTTGATTACTTTGATTAGATTTTTCTCATGAACATCTCTTATGAAATGATACCTAATGTCAATATGCTTTGTCTTCGAGTGCTTCAAATGATTTTCAGTAATTGATATGGCATTATTTTTGTCAATGTGGATAAGAGTATTCATGAAGTTGAATACATAGTCTATCATCTGGTTTTGAATCTATAGCAACTAAGCACAACAACTAGCAGCAACAATGTATTCAGCTTCAGTAGTAGATGTTGAAACACATGATTCCTTCTTGCACTGCCATCATATGATCCTTCTACCATAAAATTGACATCCTCCTGATGTTGATTTCTTGTTGATATTGCAGCCATCATAATCACTATTAGAATAGACATAGACATTGAAATTTCTATTTCTTGGATACTAGAGAACTAGCTTAGGTGCTCCTTTGAGGTATATAAGAATCATCTTGGCAGCAACTAGGTGAGACACCTTAAGAGCAGCCTGATATCTTGCACAGATGCAAGTTGCAAACATGATATCAGGTCTACTTACTGTGAGATATAACAGAGAACCAATGGTTACCCTATACTGATGTTGATTAGTATCCTCCCCCTTAGAGTCAGGACAAAGATTATGATTTCTGGGTATAGTTGTCTTCGCTGGCTTACAATCTTTCATATCAAATCTCTCTAAAATGTTAGATACATATTTAGATTGATTAATAAAGAACCCATCCTTCATTTGCTTCACTTGAATTTCAAGGAAAAAGTCTACTTCTCCCATGGAACTCATCTCATATTTCTTCTTCACAATGCTCTCAAAGTCTTTGCACATTTGGTCATTTGAAGAACCAAATATGATGTCATTGACATAGACTTGTACGAGCAAAATGTGTTTCTCGGACTTCCTTATGAATAAGGTATTGTCAATGGTAACTCTTGTGTAGCCATTATTCAGGAGAAACTGAGACAGAGTCTCATACCACGGACTAGGTGCTTGGTATAGCCCATAAAGAGCTTTATCCAATTTGCACACATAGTTGGGGTGTTGTGGGTCTTCATATCCTGGAGGCTGGCACACGTAGACTTCCTTATCTATATTCGTATATAGAAAGACACACTTGACATCAAATTGGTAGACAGTATATTATTGGATGCATCATAAGCAAGAAAGATCCAGACTGCCTCAAGTCTTGTAAGTAGTGCAAAGACATTAGTATAATCAATTCCTTCCTCTTGGATGTATCCTAGAACTACCAGTCTTGCCTTAATCTTGATGATCAAGCCTCTATCATCTCTTTTGTTCCTAAAAACCCATTTGGTTCCTATTTGTACTTGACTAGATGGTAGTGGACATAGGTTCCAAACCTTTTTTTCTTTTAAATTGTTACAATTCCTCTTGCATTGATTCAACCCAACTACTATCCTTTAAGGCATCTTCTACTTTATAAGGTTCTATCTAGGATAAGCAATATGAGTACAAGCAGACATTCCCATTGTGAGTTTGTCCCCTTGTTCTCACACCCTCAGAGACATCTCCGATGATGTTCTCAACTAGATGAGTGTTGTGAATTCTGAGCCTTGGGATCACATCCAATTGCAAATATAGATCCAAATTGGACATGTTTTGCTCAGGAACTTGAACACTTGGACTAGCTGTTGTTTCAAACTCATTCAATGATGACTGATTGAATGAATGAGAAACAACATCAGTTTAAGTGATTTGTGATGCAACATTAACAGTTGTTTGTTCCTTCAAAATGCTACTTCAATCAGCTTGGTGTTGTACAGTGTCACCGAATGAGTTTTGAGGCTCACTAGATTGATAACTTGTTGAAGCTCCACTATATCTTGAGATAGTTATACTATTAGATCTAACAATGGTGGGAGCTTGATTCTCAACAATTCTTGGAGAACTTGGAATAGGTTTAGGGAACTCAAACAGTTGTTCATCATCTGAATCACTTTGAGCATCTGTTCCAGCTGAAACATTCTCACAAGAAGGTTTAAAATAGTTTGGAAACAATTCTAAATCAAAGATATGATCAGGGCCATTCCTCCTAACACAAGGTGTGTGCTCATTAACAATAATATTGGATGATTCCTCAAATTGCTGATTTTTGATGTTGTAAACACTATAAGCAATCGAGTTTGAGGAATATCCAACAAAGATAGCATCATCTAACTTTCACCAAGTTTTTCCAAATTTTCTTTTGTGTTAATTATGGTACACCTGTTGCCAAAGGACCATAGAAAGCCAATGAATGGTGGCCTCTTGTTCCATAGCTCTTAAGGGGTTTTTCCATGTGGATTAACTATAAGAACTTTGTTCTACACATTGCATGCAGTGTTGACTGCCTCTGCCCAGAATGTTAGAGGTAGCTTTGAATCAACTAACATAGTTCGAGCAGCCTCAATAAGTGTCATGTTCCTCCACTTAGCAACACCATTTTGTTGAGGAGTACTAGGAGCACTATATTGTCTAGCAATCCCTTTTGAGTTACAGAAAGTCAAGAATTTGATTCTTAAACTCAGTCGCTTGATCATTTCTAATTATTTTAACATTGTGATCAATTTGATTTTTTATTTAAGAATAAAGGATTTTAAAGTTTCAGCAGTTTCATCTTTATTTCTTAAAAAGAATACCCATGTAAATCTTGTAAAATCATCAACAATCACAAGGTAGTATGATTTCCTTCCAATGCTCATTTTACTTATGGGACCAAATAGATCCATGTGCAATAAGTGTAATGGAGTGGTAATAGAGTTAACAACTTTGAATTTATGAGATGCTCTATGTTGCTTTCCTTTTAGACATGCAACAGAGTTATCTTTGAAGAAAATTGTTTTTAGGCAAATAATGTACCAAGTTATTTTAACCAATTTGTTCATGGTGTTGACTCATCACCATAAGCTTTGGAAAGAAAGCATGAAACTTCACCCAGTGGGGAAGCAATGTTCATATCCAGCTTGTACATATTCCCTTTCTTGGGAGATCTGAGAAGCACCAATTTTTGAGGAATTTTCATCCCGCGTTTGAGGATAATGCACTCATGTTCTATGAAAGCATTTTGTGATTTTGATCATAATAAGAAACACTTAGTAAATTATGTTCAAACTGTTTGACGAAGTGAACTTTGTCGACTCATAACTTGTCGTTGGATACATTTCCTCTGCCAAAAATGTATCCTTTAGCCTCACCTCCAAATTGAACAGGACCTCAATCAATATGTTGAAATTATTAAAAATAAGATCTGTTCACTATCATGTGCCTGAAGCAACCACTGTCTACAATCCACACATTGTTATTCTTGTCAAGTGGATGTCCCTGCACATAAGGTGAAGAAAGTTAGTTGTAATTGGAAACCCAAGCCTTATTGGTCTTGGGCTTTTCCAATGATGATGATTTTTTGAACCAAAATGTATGCATGGGGGTTCAATAGATGTTGAAGAAGAGGTTTGGGCTGCAACATCTTCTTTGATCTTCCATTCCATCCCTTGGCTGATGAGTGAAGATGAGCTTGTTGAAGCTTGAGCAACATGACATTCTTTCGAAGCTTCTCTCTTTTTAGAATACGCCTTCACCACCTTTTCTTCCAAATCAATCTTCTTCTCAGAAGGTTTCAAGGGAGCTTTCTTGTTCTTTTGAACTTTCTTAGCTTTAGCTTTCGAAGATATTTTCCATTTGGAAGAATGAGTTTCATCCGAAAGCAACTTTGCTTCGGAAACAAGCTTTCCAATCTTCATCACTTGAACCATGTGGTAAGGTCCAAATGTGAAACCCTCCTTGACTTCTTCTTTCTTAACATTATTTGTATAATGTGTGCTTACAAGATTGTAGTAACAATCTTTTGCCATGTGGTTTTGCATACCACACATTATGCATGCAGTGTTAACCTTTTGGGAACTTGAGGACTGTTGTTTCTTGTCTTTCTTGTTTTCATCAGCAGTCTTTCACTTTACCTTTTGATCTTTTTACAGGATAAGTGTGCTGGTATTACACACTTTTCCTGGATCAGAGTTTCCTACCACTTGAAATCCAGCTAAGATGAACATAACTTTCTGCTTTGTGTCAATTTTCAGCTTGGACTCAGTTATTTTCTTAGCAGTTTTTCTTGCTACTTTAGCCTTATTTCAACTGGCTTTGGTGGTTAAGGGTTGATCATCACCGGTAAGAGAGGGTTGGTTTATTTGGTTCTTCCCTATGATAGTCTCCAAAGTTGCATCACTCTTTGACTCATGAGAAGATGGGTCAGTAGTTGGAACGTTTTGCTCTTCAGTCCCAGATCTTGGTGTCAATAGACTCATAAGAATGTGGTGGAGAAATTTCATTAGTTCCCAACCCACCTTTGTTTTGATAACAAAGTTTTGAGTAAGAAGATGATACAAGAATGGCTTGGAGATTTTGCTTATAGATAGAATGCTTCCTAACTTGAGCCTCAGATGTGACAAGCTGGGCTTGAGCCTCAATCAATTTGGATATCAAATATTTGATTTGAGTCTTGTAGTTGGTATGTTCATGTTTGAACAAGGACACAATTTTCTCTAACTCATTAATTTTCTTTTAATAGTCAGATTCAACCTTTTTAAAATCAAATTTTAAAATGTATAAAGACTCAATATCAGATTTGATTTCCATATTATAGTCTTGATATAACTTAACTTTAGCAATACAAACTAGAGTACAGAGGTGTTCATATATCTTGTTGTCATCAGTTCCAGCCATTAATGCTTGAGTAGGAGTCATATCTTGTACCATGAAGCTCTAGTCAACTTCTTGAGCCACAACATCTGTTGCAATTGACTTCCTGGAAGTTTTAGGTGTAGTGAGATGTGTGAAGGATTGAGAGGTTCCAGGGTTGGATTTGGGAGCCTTGTATTCCCTGGCAAAGTGACCAAGTTGGTTACAGTTGTAACATTTAGCCTTTGTCTTGTCAATCCGAAACTTATTGTTAGTCGGGTTCTAGGGAAATTGTATTCCTGTTCTTTTGAAGAACTTCTTTGCTCTGTAAGTTAATAGAGCCATTTGTTGGACAATGTCCACATATTGCACGTCATCTGGGCTAAAACACTCTAGATCATCAAAGCAATACTGAAAGTCAATAGAGTATCCATTTCCTGAGACAAAGGCACCACTATCCTAAAAAGAACTTGGCTGAGCCTGTTGAGACCTTGGAGTCTCAGGGAATATGATGTATGCCCCAGAAGAACAAGATGGTTGTTGGGAATAGGTCAGGTACTGCTGAGTTTGGGGGAGTCCGAGCCTTCAACAACCATTAAAGCGTTGCTAGCAGGAAGGCTTGAGGGTCTGCTCATCTAGTGTCCTCTCTTGTTCTCCAGCTCTACACGATATCCATCAAAGATGTCGTATATTTCAGTCATGGTGAGGGAGTTCAAGTTTTTTGTCAATTTGATAGAGACATAGTAGAACGTCTACTCATTTGGGAGTGCACTCGTGAATTTTCTTGAGAGATCTCTCAACTCAAGGGCATTTCCCACAGACTGAAGGGAGGAAATAAGATCCATGTACCTGAAGTATTACTGGCTGAGGGTCTCTCCAGTAATATAGGTGGAGTTTTCAAACTGTTCCTTTGGTGAATATTTCTTGGAGTCATTCGAGCTGAAGTACATTTGGGACAAGGCATCAAATAGTTCTTTAGCTGACTTACAATGCTCAAAACCCACCATGATGGAGTTTGGTATTGTAGTCACCAGAATAGTCATAGCGTTGCTATCAATGTCAAACATTTTGTGGTCTTCATCAGAGTAATCTTCTACAGCCTTTTCTATCATGGAACATTTCCTTCTGGTGCTGCAACCTTTGGTTTGTAAGGACCATTGATGAGAGATTGCCACATTTTTCCATCTTGGTACCTGATGAAGCCTTCAATACATCTGCTTCATGATCTGAAGTTTTCAGCGGTGATGATGGGTGCTTTGGTCATCATCCCCATCTTAACTTCAAAGTTTTAGTTGAGGGTCATTTTGAGAGTGATGAAAGAAAGAGTGAAAGCAAGGTTGATTTGGATAGTAAGATCTCACAATCAAGAGCCTAGAAAGCTCTAATACTATTTGCAGGATCGGTTTTTGTCACTACACACTTGTTTTCTCTCAAACTTACTTAATCACACTCGATTAGATTATGCGGAATCCCTCTAAGAGTTGATAATAATATACTAAGTAACTAAGAACACAAGAGAATAATTTTCAAGGTACTTGTATATATTATTTCTCAACTCAAAGTATTACAAGACGCTTACAAGCATATTACATGAGTTACAATGAAAAACTATATATACTATCACCTATAGTCAGATATACTTTGATACTAACTGAAAACCCATGACTAAAGCAAATACTACATTGCTAAAGACAAGGTATCTTAGATAAAATATTATCTAAGATACGGTAGTCATGACATGTCCATGACTTATCTTTTGTCAACAACTAAAGTTAGTTACTATACTAATTGATAAAGAATAAACAGTGAAATAAAGTATGGTTAACTATATGGGAGTGGGAAAAACACCATGCAGTATCTTAGATATTTGCAGCAGCGTATCAGAAGGACCATATACTTATGTCCACCGGTTCATCGTAGGTTCTTCCGAGGTTAACTGGTTTCGGAAGAACAAGTTCTTTTGAAACCACTTATATTTCAGAAGAAGCAACTTCCTTCGAGGCTTGAGGATTTCTTCAGATCTTTATATTTCGGAAGCCATTGTCTTACTTTCTTCTAAGTGTTGAACATCAGAAGAAGGAAGACTTTGTCTTCGGAAGTTTGGAGTTTTCCTTCGGAAGCTTGAACATAAGCTTTGAAAACTCAACATTTTCCTTCAGAAGTTCTTCATTAGTTGTACAAAATTATCTAAGTGTTTGGTTTTGGTTTCACCAGCCTTACTTGATCCAACAAGAAATATTATTTTTAACAAAAAATGCACTCTTTAATAATAATTTATATAAATATCATGACAAAACAAAAAAAATTTAATGGTTTATTTTTATTTTATTTTATGAACTATAAATGTAATCCTTAATTACCGAGGACATACATTTTACTAATAGAATCCCAATAACAATTAGTAGAGAAACGAGTCACGCCATCTTAAACAAACTTGAACTCATTTTACGACTTATTTTATATGGTTTTGAGCACGAGCTTCATATGTCGAGATCGAGTTGGCTTGAAAGACGAAACTAGAATTATATGTATATGATGTTTCTTTTATCTTTTATGTATATACTTATATAAATGACTAGCTTTAGTGAACCTTTATATTACACGGGTTGATAAACAAAATATTAAATATAATAAAATTTTATTAATTATTGAATAATATGTGATTTAAATTATGTATGAGTAAGCACTATAAGTAATAAAACAATGATATCAACTTTTTAAAAAATTGTTTTTATACTTTCTTTGTTTTTTCTAAAAGATAAATCAAACATTTTATTTCAAACAAAACATATTAAAAAAATGTCATTTTTAAAACATTTCATGTTTTAAAAAAAGTATGATGTACTTTCTAGAAAATTTTCTTTTTATAAAAGTTTGTTTCTTTCAAAATAAAAATTAATAAAAAGATTTATTTCTTAATCTTTTTAAAATAACTTATAATAAAAAAATAGAATTAAATACAATAATTAATAATTAGTTGAGTAATTTAATAGGAGAGTGAAGCAAATTTTTTTTGTTAAAAGTGAATATGGTGTTATCATCTAGCATTTCTAGTTATCATTTTATGTCATGTGATAATTTTTATTACCCTTTTATTTAAGACAATTATATAATATATATTGTTATTTTAAAAAATTACATAAATCATATAATTTCATAAAAGATTTTTCTATATGACATAAAAAAATACTGATAAAAGAGTATTAATATTTTTGTATGAGAAAACATTAATGAAAAGATTTTAAGAAAACCTTCATAAAAAGAACTAAAATATTTGTTTTGAAATCATGAGATATGCTACATTGGTTTTTATTTTGAAACTTTATACTTTAAACTTTACTTAAATAACATTATTAAAACAAAAATACTTTTATCCAACCATATTATTAATAAGAAAAAATAATATTCCGCTAAAAAAACTATTTTGGTAAATATTTTTAAAAACACTTATTTTGTTAAATTATATATACCAACCCTACTTAAAAAAAACTCATTACAAAGTGCATTAGTGATGGTTTCAAAATAAAACACTAAAATAGATTGCAAGTTATAGTAGATTATTTTTTTATTCAAGAACAAGTTGACTCTATCTATACCAAACAAGTAATATAATGAGTTTTTACATGTTGTATTGCACTAAAATTGTGAATTTAAACGTGTTGGAGTCTTGCTTATTCAAACAAACAAATAAAGGTTTGCTAAGTCACTCGTCCTACGCAAATGAGAATAAACCTCATACACATCTTTTAATCCAAAACAATTTTAGATATTCATCAAATCATGGGTCTTAAATAAATAATTCAGGGTTTCAATTTTCCCAAATCATAATATCAATTTTCAAATGAAAATATGAACCATATCATATCCTTTTCACTTTACAAACATATCATGGTTTCAATATTCCCCAAATCATTTTATGTTTGAAGTTCAACTCAACGACTATTTTACGCTTTCATTGATCTATTTAATATCATTCACACTCCAAGTTTTAAATCACAAAAGCTCTTTTGCAAAGTCTCAATTGAATACTTATATATATAAATCTTGATTGCAACAGTAGAAGTGATCCATAAGATTCAAGGATTTCAATTTTTATTTTAAGAAAAATTTAGGGGGCGTTTGATTGGAATGAATGGAATGAAATTAAGAAACTAGTATAATTTACAAATAAAATTATGTTTGAGTGGGTAATAAAATATAAAATCTAAGGGAATGTTTCACCTCAAATTCTTTTAATTATAGGATTTCAAATTTCCTCTCTCGGTGGAAGGATTTTAAAATCCCACAACTAAGGGAATTTGAGAAGAAAGTATTTACATAATAGTCCTTGCGGGTTTAATCAAATTGTATGTTTGATCCCCAAACTTTATAATTGCAAAGATAGTCCAAACTTTTGTGTAATTATTGCAAGTTGGTCCTTGGCATCAATTCAAGCTCTACGTTGCATTATCCCGAGTTACAAGTAGACATGAATTAAAATTATTAATATTAGACAATTATGATACAATTATAAAAACAACATCAAATTTTGTATACAAAGAAGTTTACAAATGTTTATGGATGTTTTTATGTTCAATATAATTTGTTTATTAGCTAAAGTTCTTATTATAAGTTTATTTCCTTTCATATTATATACTATTTATATTTAAAAACATTGATAAAGAAAAGGTATTAATATTAGATATAGATGATTTGAAAAAAGTAAACATAAAAATCGATATACAAAGCATTAATAATATTACTATGACTTACGAACCTTTTTAATCAAAAATAAATTTTAGTGATTGAACCCGTCTATCACACGGGTCTTTAGTCTAGTTGTGTTATGTAAGGCCCCGCTCCCGGGACGCTCACAGTTGGTCAATCACTGCTCATAAAACTTATAATTTCATTTAACTTTCGTAAAACATCGCAGCGTAATCATCAAAATAGACATCTTATTTCATTTAAAAGTTTTTGCAAAACAATACGTCGTTATCAAGTTATAAAATACATGTTGCATTACATCACAAAAGCATTATAAAAATGAATGTCATCCAAAAGAGCAAAGTAGTTGTCCCGTACCATCCTCAGCAACATCACCTACCAACTGGAAACAAATAAAAGTCAGCGTTGTTGAGTGAATTCTAGTTTTATAATAAAACATACTTTTCTTTCATAAAACCGTTCTTTACTTTTACATGTAATCATACATCATACGTACACATAGATAATATCATTATTATCTTCATCATTCGTTCATTAACTTTCATTCATTCATTCGTTCATCATAACCATTCACTTTCATTACTTTCATTATCTCTGTATCTCTTTATCTCTTTCCGTATCAGTGTCATCAGCTATACCCCAAACGTATGAACAAAGTGGGTACTGCGCCGAAGATCATAAATGACTTCCATAATGCACATAGCCTGGCACTAGCACCGGGGCAAGCGACAAAGATCCCAACTGTATACTACACCTCAAACGTATGGACAAAGCAGGTACCGGCCGAAGATCATAAATGACTTCCATAACGCACAAAGCCTGGCACCAGCACCGAGGTGAGCAATCACTATAAACCATGTACTGTATCACTGGTCAGTCATAAAGACTGGACCCCTGCGTGTATCCTTAAAGGTTAGCTAAACCACACGCAGTTGAGCTTACAACATTTTAGAGCTGCGCACCTCCGTACATTTTGCTTGAAAGCCTTTCTTTACTTTCTCTTTGATTAATGCATGCATTCTATCATTATGTTCCTCTTTCATTATCTTTCACTTTACGTTACATAATACTTTATCATTTCTTTCACAACAATAACACGTAAAGCCATGGGAAAGATAAACATACATCATAACAAGGAACATCAACATGCACAGTCAACATCATCGTACAGGGCATCATGCAAACATAACATACATCACGCAAAATCATACAACATCATACATCATCATCATCCATGCCCAACATAACCTCTATGGTCTCAAAAATAATCTTACATGAACTCCCGGGAACCTTCCACGTCAAAACATACAGCTGCACTTTCCCCCGAAAGTCAGTAAATAAACTATGTTCCCTCGAGTACACAAGGCCAAACTTGGGCGTATGGGCACCCTTCAGTAGCATGGCCTCCCATGCGACTGAACACCATGCAGATGAACACCAAGCGAATGGGCCCTATGCGAATGAACCCAATGCGGATGGACACAATGCGGATGAACCCCATGCGAATGGACCTAATGTGGATGGACACCTGTGCGAATGGACCTAATGCGGATGAATCTAGGCGTATGGACCACAGTCGCATGACACCCATGTGTCACACCCTCAAAATCTACGTGCGGAGTTTTACCGCGAGGCGTGTGAACAAACCAGGATCACAGTCAATAGTTACTCA